>JAPYYM010001759.1:0-13087 GCA_028534135.1 Potos flavus
AACATGGGAAGGCCGCAGCCTGGCATGACCATCAGGCGTGTGCTGGGACCACTGTTGCGTCCCGGACTGTGCTGGAGCTGGTGCCCGGCCCGCCGGGAACCGCTCGCTCGCCTCCCCCACCTCTGCGGGGGACACTGGGTCCCACTTCGGGCTCACGTTTTTGTAACCAGAAAAATGGTCTTGTATCGCGGAAACACTAACTGGGGATCCTGTAGGTTGGAGAAGCCTGACCCCACGGTCGTAAACGTGTTGTTTCTTTCACACCCGTGAGCACGGGCAGGCCCTGGGATCCCCGCCCCGTGAGGGAGGAGTCGTGTAGGTGGGAGAGGACGTGACCCACGGGGCTCCCCACCTGGGCGCGGGGAGGTCGGTCTGGGAACAGGCGGCGAGAGCGTGTGCGCACGAACCACACGCGAGGTGGACGTTGCTTTGGGGGTTTGGTCAGAGGAACAGATTGGGTTTCACGAGGCAGCAGGGCTGGCGCTCCCACGCTCTGCCTAGGGAGCCAGCTGCTAAGACGGCCCGACGTGCTGGCACAGCTGTGGGATGGGAGCAGGCGGCCCAGCCGGGCTGGCCTCACGGGGACTGCTGCCGAGGACACAGACGGGGAGCCTTGGGGAGCTCTGCCCGGTGACCGGGCCCAGGGAGAAGAGCCAGGGGAGGACGGGCCCTGGACCGGCTTGGCACCGAACCCCCCGCACCTCCCCGCCGGGCCCCCACTGACCGCGCCGCTCCGCCCGGCGCAGTCTGTTTCAGGGGACGGCAGCCGGGCCGCCCTGCACGGCGTGGTGGAGGAGCTGGTCCGCTTCCGGCTCCGGGTGCGGCAGTTCGCCCTGGCCACCGGAGCGGCCACCAGGGAGGCCCGACGGCAGCAGCTGCAGGACAGGCAGCCCCTGCTGGAGGCGTGTGACGCCCTGCGCCGGGACCTCGTCGCCCACGGCATCGGCATTAAGGTGAGCCGCCGCCGCTGTGGCCCGGAGGCGGTGGGCACCGTCACCCCCAGGGCAGCACGCAGACGTGGGACGGTCAGAGCCCGGACATCCGCTGAGCCCCCCGCCCCAGAGCCTGCAGCCGGGCCCTGTGGGGGCCTCGGGGTGGGCAGCGAGCCCTGACCGTCCGGCCCCCTCTCCCCCGTGCTTCCTCCCCAGGACAGGAGCAGCACATCCACGTGGGAGCTGCTGGACCAGAGCACGGAAGACCGCAGACCAGGGAGCTGACGGCCCCCAACACCGTCCTGTGCTTACGTGGAAGCTTCCCGTCACGCCTCTTGTCCCATTAAAGTCAGTCCAACCGACAGCGTGTGCCTGAAATGGGGATTCTTCACGGTACCGATGGCCACACGCGCGGGCCAGCACGGGTCCCGATGCTGGCCTCTGGGCCCCGGGGGACATCACGGGAGGACCGTGAGCCCTGGGCGGAGGACGGAAGTCCTACGGGGGGCCCGGGGCGGTGCTGAACGGGGGAGGAGGACCCTGTGCTGGGCAGCTGGCCCTCCGTTTGTCTGTCTGTGACAGAAGTAACGTGTTCACCGTAGACCACCGCGGGGCGGCTGCAGTGGCGAGAGCAAGGCACAGGTGTGAGCGCGGCCCGCACCTGGCTCTCCATCCCCGGCCGGGCCCCCCGACGCCCGGTACTGCCGAGCTGGCCTGTCCCGCGGGGAAGCACACGCTAGGCATGGTGGTGACGCTCGGCAGCCGCGTCCACTTGTCACTGACCTTCAGGACCCCAAAAGGCGCCGCTATCCTATTCTACGGGCGACGAAACGCGCTCAGAAACGGACTTGCCGACTGACCCAGCTCGTGCGAAGATCCCACCCGGCAGGTAGGCCCTTGACGAGGACACCCAAAGAGGGTCCCTTCAGTACGTGGGGCTCACGCTGTCCCGAGGGCCGTGTGCCGAACTTGGCCCCCCAGCGTACCTCCGGGCTCGGCTATCTTGGTGTCAGGGTCGAAGCCCGTGCTTCGCTGCAGCTAGGAGGTCCGGACAGGTTATTTGTAAAATAGCCACTGGCTACTCGGGTATACTCCTCACTCCCATTCGAACAAGAGGATTCGTACTTACTCAGAGCAAAACCAAAAATAGTTCCGTGACTCCTGCACGTTACCTTCTGTGGAACAAAAAGACTGCTTCCTTTTCACGAGGCGGGTAGGCACAGGTGAAAAGCCTAAGTGACAAATAGGCTTTTACACGCTTGTCCCCCTGACAGTGTCCTCGCTCAGGGAAGCTGGAAGGTGGGTATGAGCTCGCTCAGAAAAAAGTACAAAACTCCGTATTGAGATAAACCAGATTTGCCTTTTAATGTTTACCAGGATTTAGATGTAATTACCCATAAAAAAAAAACAGTGACGCTTCTCAATTACATGTGAAAGAACAAACATTTTTTAAGAAATCTGGTTTTAAAGTAGGATCGGTCTAGGGCGAGGGACCTGAATCCCAGACATCAGCCCAGAGGCACGTGAAGGATCGGCACAGGTCCTGTCCTCGCAGGAAGCATCGTGAAGCCCACAGAAGTGCCCCGTGCGCGCAGGAGCCGAACCCCACGGAGGAAGCCGCCGGAGAAGCAGCTCTCAGGCGCCGAGAAAAGCGCGCACCAAGCACCGCCCAGAAGCTGACCAGAGGCTGACCAGGCACCTCGCAGACATGACTTCTGTAATGGGATCTGTTCCTGAGGACACGTCCACTTCCAGTGACGATGTTCCGTCCCCCCGCCCCAGGCCTCCCCCTAGAGAGAGCACTCGGATGGGCCGCATCCCAAGCGAGGGCTCCGCGACTCCCCCAGGGCCTGCCTCCCGCCACCAGACTCGAGTGCGCGCACACGGAGGAGGGCAGAGCCGCCCCCGCGTGCTCGGGGCTCAGTGTCCTGTGTGCTCCAAACACTGATCACTAATTATTATAGAGTATTTCGATTAACGCCACAACCAAGGCTGACTACTTCTGCCCAATGTCAATCTAATCAGTGTTTAAAAAGCACAGGTGAGCAAGACCACGAAGCCCAGGCCGCTTGGGGGACCCCAACTTCAACAGCACCCCTTCTCACCTGTACCTGAACAGGATCGACGGGATCCCTGTGAGGGGCAGCCAGCACGGGGAGCTCGTTGCACAGACGCACGGGAAGCACGTGGGGGGCGGGGGGGGAGGGGGAAGAGGGGGAGGGGAGGGGGAGGGGAGGGGGAGGGGGGAGGAGGAACGAGCGCAGACGAGGAGAGGGCCCGCGGTCCGGGAGCACGCGCACAGCTCAGCAGCTCCTCGTACCCTGCCGAGCAGCTCGGAAGACCGCAGGGACCCTTGGTCTAGCGTCACTAACCCTTCCAGCCCCGGATGCCGCTCTGCCACCCGAGGACTAGGACCCGGGACGGGGGTTCCTGTGACAAACGCAGCCTCCCCGTCCTCGGTGCCGCGGCTCAGGTCTCAAAGAGGCTGTGGAACGCAGGCCCGATCTCCGCGATCATGTTGGTGGTGGTGGTGGAGCGGCCGTGCTTCTGGAAGGCCTGGCGGCTGCACTGCCTCATGAGAGCGCACGCGCCCATGGCGGCCAGGAGGAGGGGGCTGGACCTGGAGGGACGACCGTCAGACAGCAGGGTCTGCACGTGCTGCAGACTCCAGCTCCCCCCCCCCATTTCCCAGGGCCCCAAACAGGCCATTTCAAGGCTGCTGTGCCTCGGAGGCAGAAGGCAGCGTCCCGACTGGGGACGCAACGTTCCCAATCCATCCCCCCCCCCAGCTGGAGAGCGGGACAGCACTGCTAGCCCCGAGGAAAAACGCATCGGTCACAGTCCACAGCGATCTTCAGCGCCAGGGAGGACTCCGAAGACCTCAGAGTGTGGGGAACGTTCCTGCCACCATCACCGGGTGCCCCCGGAGTTCTGTTTCCACGGGTACACACCCGGGCAGGTGCTCCCCGGTTCCCGTGTGCCACCACCCCATCGCCTCGTGTGGCTTCACGGGGGGTCGGGGGAACAACACCCCCCACCCAGCACACGTGACCACCACCGTCCCATGACGGGTATATGGAGGACGGGGCCCTGCCCGCGCTCACGGCTCTGACCGGAGATGCGGGCCGAGCGTGGATCTCCGAGTCCTGTCTCAGAGAAAACCGCCATCTTCCGGGACAGTGGTCAAAGCCTGCTCACTCCCGCCCTGCGGGTTTCTGCTCCACTGTTTGGCTTTACAGAGGGTACACATCGCACCCCCCAGAAGAGGGTCTCAAGCTGACGTGGACGCCCCCGAGCCATCGGCACTGAGCCGCAGGGCCCCGACCACGTGGCACCAGAGCGGCCCAGAGGACCATTCCGGGATCACCCCGGCCCTGGGATCGCTTCCATGGGACACCGACGTCTCACAGGCTACGCGGTAAACAAAAGGGCCACTTGAATGGCTCACACGGTTCAAAACTCTCAAGAGAGGACCAGCGAAGGTGTCACATACCCGTTCGTCTTCTCGGGTCCGGCACGCAGTGCCCAGTGCACCAGGACACCCAGGGTGCCCGACAGCAGGTCTCCCTGGCCGCCGCACCTGCGGCCGCTGCCCTCCTGCAGGCACTCGAGCACTGTGGGGCAGAGGGACACGGCCGTCAGGGGACGAGCTCGCCTGTGCCCGAGGCGCCAGCTCGACCCGCAGCAGCTCTTCCTGTGGGTTCTCAACCGGACAGCCTGCTTACAGGAGAGCAGACCCGGGCCCGCTGGAGGGGACGGGGGAGAAGAGCAGAGCTCCCCGGGGTGCTCAGGCCGCTGGCCCTGGAGCCTGGGCTGCCCACGGCCCCTTGGGGACACGCACCACCCTCAAGGAGATGCAGGCACGCTAGCGCCCCCGCGCGGACCCAGCCGGTGGCCGCTCATCCGTTTACGCGGTGTAACCAGCAGCCGCCTCAGCGCGTGGTCACATCCTCTGAAAGTGCACAGTCTAGAGCACCTTCCAGCTACAAGAACCCCAGAGGTTTCCGGGTCCCTCAGAGAACACTCCCTCGGCGTGTCCTGCTTCCTCCCGCTCCCTGGTCAGCAGCCCTACACGACAGCGACTCTGTCCCGGTCCCTTCCAACAACAGGGGCCCTCCCTGCCACCCAGTCAGGCCACGTGAGGGGGGCTCCGCACCCCACTGTCCCTGGCGGCGCGTCTCATACCCACCACCTCCCCCTGGCCTCTGCGCTGGCCAGCCAGCAGGCCTGGGGGAGAGAACGAGGGGCGGGCTGCCACATCCGGCACTTGGGAACCCCCCACCCCCACCCCGCGCCGGCCTTCCCTCCCTCTCCGGCCCTTCTTACGACAGGAGGGAAGGCAGCCAAACATCCAGGTCCCACCGGGGGCCCCAGGGCGCCCCCTGCTGGCAGGGCTGCAGCCCCACTGCACAGCTTCCCACGGATCACCCCCAGAACCAGCCGCTGCTCCGGGCGTCAACAAGGATCAACATGCAGCGTCACTGCCCTTTGCAAAACAGTGAGAACTAAAACCAAGCTCAGCGGGAAGCCTGTGTGTGGAACACGGGTGACACCAGGGACTGCGTGTGCCGTAACTCGTCTTCCAGGGGCTGGTGCCCAGCACCACCACACTGACACGCGAGAAGCCCACAGCTACTCACCCTGTTCACCGTCCGAGATCACGTCCTGCTCCCCTTTCTGGACCACGGTCACATTCCCCAAGGCCCGGCTGAGTCTCCGCACAGCTTCGCGGTGATCGCTGCCGTCCCCGGGCTCTCTCAGCTACGAAGTGGGCAGCACAGACAAGGCCGTTGTCAGACACGCGAAAGGAGCCCATCACGGGTCCTCAGAACCCCCCACGCGCTACACACACACACACACACACACACACACACACACACAGCCCTCCAGGAACTCCGGCCCCACCCGTGGGGAGGGACAACCCGTCCACTAGGGGAAGCAGGCCCGGAATAACTGGCCAGCAAGTCCCGGGCAGATGCTTAAACACCACTCCGGTGCCCTCCCCCTACTGAGGCGGAGGGGACAACTCTGAACGACCAGGCACTAACATACAGGACGCTTAAACGGAAGAACTCGGGGCTTTACATTCCATCATCCGGTTTCGTCCTCAGACTTCACAAAGTGATGCTCTCAGCACCCCTATTTCACGGGCGAGACAACGCAGGACAGGGACGGAGTGCCCTGCCCACAGCCCCAACCCCGCCGCTCAGCCCGTCGCGGACGTCCTAGTGAGAAGATGCCCCATCATTCCAAGCACCAGCGGGAGAAGCCGTGGGGAACACGCCCCTACTCGCTGGCCATCTGCAAGCCCGCCCGCGCGGGCAGGTGCGGCAGAAGCACGGAGCCTCGGGGCGGGCAGGGCTTGCGGCCCATCTTTTGGGTGGTCAGCACACTCACCACAGCTTCAGAGAGTCTGCTGAATTCCACATGGTTGGGAGTGAGGACGGCCTTCTGGTAGCCCTGGATGAGGGCCGGGTGCCGAGCGATCAGCCACAGCCCGTCCTACAGACAAAGACAGGGATGTATGGCACAGCCCGAGGGGCCTGGCTGGGAGAGGGGGCAGGACAGGAGAGTCACACTCACAGCATCGATGACGACAGGGATGTCCCGGGCCTTGGACGCTTCTAAAATGCCCTGCAAGGAAGGAAACATGTTGAGCAACAAGCCCATCGCCCTCGGTGGGATTAAACGACGACCGAGCCAGCAGATCGTTGACGAGCTGCATCGGGTCACCAGCAAACACACAGAAAATGGTAAACACAGACAATAAGCAGGAGAAGACCCAAATGAACAGAGAACAGCGCCCCCATAAGGCAGGGGCCCTGGGAACTCCGGACACAGGAGTCCGTGGAAAGCCCTATTCCCAGCGCTGGGCCAGGAGAGCCCGTGGGGGCTGACCCCAAGCCAGGGGCTCCCGGTGTCCCACCAGCGCTAATCCTCGGGGCTCCCAGATGAAAAATCCGAGGTCTGAAGACATCCCCCAAATCCTGAGTTTCTATGCATTTTTTCTAACACTGTTTTAAAATAAGTGACCATAACAATAAAAGTGAATCTCTCCAAAAAAGTTATAGGAAAAACCTGAGAGCTATTTTGCCAGATTATGTACCTCTCTGCAATCACCACGTACACAGTCACTTACTATGAACCAGCGTTTTGTGACAAGGTGACAGGTTGCAATAGCACGGAACCACCATCTCCCTGAAACACACACTCGAGAGTAGGAAACACGGAGAAGAGTGGAGAGCCCCCCTCTGGGACGCCTGGAGTCCTCACCGGAGGAGACCAGCACGCGGACGGCATGGAGACAAGCGGGTGAGGACACCGCGGGCAGGCAGCCGGCCGTCTACCAGCCCTCAGGAAAAAACCAAACCCACCGACACTGCTCGCAGACATCCTCCAGGACTGGGAGGGAATACGTCTGCTGTGGCCGCCCTGTGGGCGGGGACAGGCGTCCTCCGTCACTTTCAGTGCCCCAGTGGCACGAACTCCCTAGGAAGGGCCTCCTGGCTCCCGAGAGGAAAAGCAACAGAACTAGCAAGTAAATCCCGGACAAGGCATGGCTGCTCTGGCAGCCCTGAGTCCTCATCTCGAAGAAGCGTTGACCTCGTTGTGAGACAGCTTCGGACTCAGGCTCCCAGTGAAACGAGTCCACAGATAGCGACTGAGCGTCTGGGACATCACCGGGACACAGCTCCGGACCGTGGCGACGCTGCTGGGACTGAAGGACACGGGCTCGGAGACCAGAACTCAGAGTTGTGTGAACTTGAGTAAAGTCACTTTACTTCTCTGAAACTCCGTTTTCTACGAAATGAGGATACTGTCCCAAAGTATATATATATATGTTTTTTAATTTTATTTGGGGGCACCTGGGTGGCTCAGTTGGTTAAGTGGCTGCCTTCAGCTTGGGTCATGATTCCAGGGTCCTGGGATCGAGCCCCGCATCGGGCTCCCTGCTCAGCGGAGAGTCGGCCTCTCTCTCTGCCTCCTGCTCTGCTTGCTTGTGCTCGGTCAAATAAATAAAATCTTAAAAAAACCAAAAAATAAAAGATTTTATTTGTCAGAGAGCGAGCGAGTGGGAGAGCGTGTGCACAGGCAGGCAGAGGGAGAAGCAGACTCCCAGAAGTGGGACCTGATCCCGGGACCCTGGGATCATGACCTGAGCCAAAGGCAGAGGCCTGATCAACTGAGCCACCCAGGCGCCCCTCAAAAATAATACTTCCAATTTGCATGGGGGTGAGAAAGACCAACTCGAGATTTCCCCAGCTCCTGGCATGGGAGCTGGCCGTCCATAACTGGCAGCCGCGGGGAGGCCACCTGACGGCATCGCCACCACTCCACCCGCCGTCTAGGCAGCAACCTCACCTATGGGGAGGAGCCGCACACGCACACGGCAGTCGAGGCTGGGTGCTGGCTGGGCAGCGGCCCCGCGCGTCGGGCAGTAGGACCAGCTGCAGTCCAACCAGGAGTGCTCCGCGTGGGAGATGGCCGGGGGGGGGGGACAGGGCCCCCCCGGAGCAGAGGCCCCGGGAGGCAGCCCTCTAGTGCGAGACGGAGCTGCTGCAGCCCACGCCACCCGGCCATGCAGCTCCTAGACATTTATCTTAAAGGACACACCCAAACAAACGGCTAAATAGAGGTGCAGAAATGTTTGAGACATCACTAACAGAGCTGCAAACCACATAAGTGAACTAGTTAAATACGGGATACAGGGATGCAGCCAATAAAAACAACGAGAAACATGTGCACGTCCTATCAGGGAAAGGCCTGCAGGACTTACCAGTAGGTAAGAGCGAGCTACGAAGGAGCACGAACGGCATGAGGGGAGCTCGTCGGGAGCCTACATCCTAGGTCCAGAGGCTCCGGCTCAAAGCCCGCGCGCACCACGGAAGACGGAGTACCGGCCAGCAGCAGCCGTGCCCCGGCCGACCCAGCATTCAGCTCGTCGCCCCTAGAATCCCCGCTGCCTCTGCCGAGCCTAGAAGGCCTGTGGAAATACACAGGACGCGCGGCAGCCGAAACACTCTTGAAACGATCAAAGCTGCCGGGATCCTGCAGCCGCCACCGCCGGGACTGGGCGCTACAGCACAAGGACGGCCCTTCGAATCCGTGAGCAGAGACGGGAAACCCAGACGCGAGCACAGCGGTGCCGGGACGGGATAGCCACTCCTGTCACCAGGCATAAAAATAGACCCAAAACGGACCACAGACCTACGTATAAGAGCTAAAACAATAAAGCTCTTAAAAGAAATTACAGGACTTCAGCAGAATTAAAAATTTGTGCTTTAAAAAAAAAAAGTGCTACAAACAGGAGCGCCTCCAAATGCGAAGCAGGGTCATCCCAAAGATCTATACGCGAAGCTTCGGAGGACGCGGCTCGCAACGGCCCAGGGCGGGAGCCACCCCTCGGCCGCCACGTGACGGAGACACCAGTGCGGTCCGTCCACACGAGGGGCACCCAACCGCAGGGAGAGGAGCAGAGTGCCCACCCGCACCGCGCGCACGCAAGCCCCACGCTGCTGCCAAGTGAGCGCAGCCGGTCACGGGCACCGCGTCCTGTAAGACCCCACTGCCCTGGAGGGTCCGGAGTCGGGTGGAGGAGAGGCTGCCAGGCGCTGGGGAATTTGGGAGGAAAAGGGAGCAGTTGCTGATAGATGTGGGGTTTCTTTTGGGGACGACGAGAATGTTCTAGGAATGGTCATGGTAGTGGTTGCACAACCGTGAATGTACTTAGAAACCACTGAACTGGACGCTTTCTTATTTTACTTTTATTAAGATTTTATTTGCTTATTTGAGAGAGAAAGAGAGAGTGAGAGAGCAGGGGGAGGAGCAGAGGGAGAAGGATAAGCAGACTCTGCACTGAGCATGGAGTCTGACGCGGGGCTCGATCCCACGACTGATGAGATCATGACCTGGGCCAAAATCACGAGCCGGATGCTTAACCGACTGAGCGACCCAGGTGCCGGGACACTTTAAATGCGTCAATTGTACGGCTGTAAAAACTCAGAAACTGAAGTTAAGAACTCAGCAATTTACTTACGACAAGGCCACCTCTGGGGTGTAATTTAAGTTCTCCAAGATTCAATCTCCTCATCAGAAAAAGGAGGATAATGGGGCACCTGGGTGGCTCAGTCAGTTAAGCATCTGCCTTCGGCTCGGTCATGATCCCAGGGTCCTGGGATCGAGTTCCGTGCTGGGCTCCCTGCTCAGCGCCTCCCTCTCCCTCTGCCCTTCCCCCTACTTGGGCTCTATCACATAAATAAATAAAATCTTAAAAAAAAGAATGATGATAAGAAGAGAAATCTAACAGGGCTGTTTTCAGGATTGCACCAGATAATGAATTCATTCCGGAAACATCTAGGAAGCGTCTGCTACCGAGCAGGCAGCGAGCGGGAAGCAGACGGCATCCGGGCTCCTTCCTTCGTGAAATGGGGAGACCACCAGCACCGACGTGAGGGCTTGTGTGGGAACGGAGTGTAGCGACAGAAAGCACACGGCAAACACACCCAGTGTGAGTGTACAAGTCACAGATTGTACCCAGTAGAACAGGAGGAGGAAAACAGAGCCGAGCAGAGGAGGAAGCCCACGGTCAGCAAGGGTGCACGGCCCGTCTCGGGTCCCCCGGCCAGCGCTGGGTGTGGCCCTGGCACACGTATTCGTCCCGAGGAAGAAAAATACTTATGAGGAATTCTGGTAAAATCTAAGCACATTTTCCCACTCATTTAAACCATTATTTCGAAAATAAGTTCATTTCTCATCACAGCCCTTAAACTTGCCCTGCACGGGAAACGCTCTGCCGAGGGATGAAGCGGCCGCCGCCCGGGGCGCCCGGGGAGACGCCGATGCCCGGCAGCTCCGCGGGGCGCCTCGCTGCCACGGCCGGGCGGGCAGGGGCCTGCAGCGCACCACGGAAGACCGGGGGGCCTCTCCGTCTGCAGTTTTGTTCCGGAGACACCCTGACAAGTGGCTTCCTGAGGCAAATCGCGGTCAGACCACGCGGAGTCCGCTCGAGCTGCCGTGACCGATGCCACAGGCTGGGTGGCTTGGAAACAACAGGAACGCACTGCTCACAGTTCTGGAAGCTACAAGTCCAAGATGACGGGTGCCGGGGGAGGGTCTCCTACGGGTCACAGACCAGTTGCCGCGCCCTCACCTGGTGGGAGGGAGGGAGGGAGCCCCAGGGGCCCTGTTATAAGGGCCCGAGTCCCATTCGGGAGGCTGCTCCACCCTCACGACCCAATCGGCCCCAGAAGCCTCACTTCCTGATGCCTCACCTTGGGGGTCAGGACCCCAACACACGAACGTGGGGGGACCCACACCCTCAGGCCGCAGTGCGGTCACCGACGGCCTAGAGGACAGCTCTACGCGGAAAGCGGCCGCCGCCGCAGCTTCAAGTCTGCTCCGCGGAAGTCGGACCCGTCTACACCGACAGCACGCGGATGTCTCCCAGGTACGTAAGTGAGAAATGTCACCAGGATTTGAGGAGCTAGGACAACGAGCACGAGAGGAGGACGACAAAGAGGCCAGAGAGTGTCATGAGCTCCACTCTGTCGTGCCCAAGTGGGGCCAGAGGTTAACGGCCAAGTCACGAAAGGTCACGAAGCCCATCACCCCGAGGGTCATCCCCGTCCCGGCAGGAGCCCTCCCCTGCCTCCCTTCCCAGAGACAAACCACCTAGCGGAGCGGCTGTCACCGTCCATCTCCCAGACACCCTGTGCGGAGCCACCGGCCCCGGACACGAGTGCGCGGCAGGCCCGCGGCCTCCACGCGGGCGGCCCCACTCAGGTCTCCCCTCCCGTCCCCCGGGCCAGAGGCGCTTGCGCTCCTCGGCAGGATTTACTCCTGCTTCTCAGCAAGTGGTCAAGATCCACGATGCCGCCCGGCACGTCACGTGCCCCGTGTGGCTCCGAACCGGGACCGCGGCACGTCACCGAGAGCCACTGCTCGACTGGACAGGACCGGCCCAAAGTTCCCTCGCACCCCTGTTCTCCCGGCGCTCTGGGAGAGGGCCGAGCGGCTGTCCCATCACCTGCAGGTGCCCATCGCCAGGCTGCTCATTCCGGAGTGGGGACCCCCGCACCAGGCAGTCCCGGGGACGCCCCCGCTGCAGTAGGACGAGCTAACGCCCCGAGAGCAGGAGACTCGTTCCGTCTGGTCCACTCGGTTTTAGGTCCCTTCCTCTCTGCCCAGTGCCTCCCCTCCCCCCCAGGCCATCTCAGTTATTCCATCAAGAGGCACCAGAACGCTGAACATCGCAAACTCTAAGAAAATGCTTCTCTTCGGGCTCCACGAGCCGAGTCTATGAGGAGAGACGCGTTCAATAACTCTCTACACTTACCTTAACGTTTTCGAGAAGCATCTCATCCCGACCCAGGCCAGGGCCCACGACCAGGGCGTGCAGCCGGGGCAGCCACTCCTCCACGTCGTGGACGGCGCCGGGGCTGTCGCTGCAGCGAGAGAGGGAGGCCGCAGCGGGTTAGTACGCTTTGCACTCACCAGCCTATCTTACTGGGGAGACTGCATGTTTTTCTGCATTTCCCTGGTTCCCTCTCCTGTTGCAGGACCCCGGCCAGGACCCCGGCCTGGATGCAGCTCCCCCGCATCTCCCCCGTCATCTCTGTAGATGGGCTCATCCTTTCACACCCCGATGTAGGAATCCAGCTTTCAGCATCTAAACGAAGCTACACTGAGACATTCTGGCTACTTTCAAAACTGTCTTTGCCTTCCAGAATGAATCGGTTTGTTTCCATCACACGGAGGTACATCATGCACTCACAGGGGCACCCGGGGACCCTGTCACTTAGAACAGGATCTGACGGCCGTACGGGACCGTGTCGTTTCGCCACACCACCCTCCCGCTCACCCCACTCCTCAGACTGTTAGAACCCACTCTGTAAGGCCTTGCCCCCAGCAAGCCCACCGCGAGATCCAAGCGCCCGCGCCTAGCCTCCGTGTCGGATGGACTGCAGGGACACGGGCCCTTCCAGAACAGTGCCGAGAGTTCTCCTGAACACCCCTCCTCCCCCGCTCCGCTCCCAGCTGTGGGGCGCTGGGCTGCCCCCGCTGACACGCACTCCTGCGTAGCCCCCCACTCTCGTCCCACACCTCACAGCCATGCCACTTGCGTGTCCAACAGGCAACGGAAAACAAATCCAAAA
>JAPYYM010001760.1:0-13085 GCA_028534135.1 Potos flavus
GATGCTGGTCCGAGGGTACAAACGTCCAGTTAGGAGATGGTAAGCTGACGGTGTGGTGACGATGGTTAACAAGACCGCACTCTACAACACACGTTCTCGCCACAGGCCATACAAGGTAATGATGGGACACGAGGGACCCTATGCGAACAACCTGGGCGTGGTCACCGTCTCACGGTGCAGCCGTGTGTCCCACCATCCCCACCATCCCAGGGGAGACCTTACACCCCCTCCCCCCCAGTGTCCGATGTCAAGTATAGCTCAGCAAAGCTGCGGAAACACGGGAATGTCTGTTGCTGCTGCAGGACCCCGAGGTCTGGGGGGGTCTGATCCGCAGCCTCACTAGCGCAGACACTGAGCGAGTAAAGGCCCAGCCCAGCTCCCGCAGGGGAAGCGCTTGAAGGCGGGGACGGCTTTGCTGGAGGCATCGGGGCGCAAAGAAGAGCCTGGCCTCTGGGCTCAGTGATGTTCTCACTATATGACCTTGACCACTCTATGACCTTGACCACCTGTCTCAGCAGCCCCGAGCCAGCTTCTTCATCTGTAAGTGGAGAGGACTTGTTGCAAGGATTAAATAAGCTAATACGGCCACAGCGCTTGGGGCCACACCTGAGTGTCACCTTGCAGGCAGAGATTTCTTCAAACCATCTTGTTTCTACTGTCTGCTGGCCACAGGTCCTGCATTCTGAGGGCTCCATGACTGGCAAGTCCCCATCAACTCCCCTGGGCAGCGGGCACCCCTCCTGCCCTAGCGCCACCTCCCCAGACACCCTCACCTTCTCCGGTGGACGCCACTGTTCTTTCTGACCAAGCCTAGGGCTCTGTCCCATGCCAAGTCTCGCCTGAGGCCCTGGCTGGGGCTGTTCTTCCTTCCCCACCTCACTGCCCCTCCATCGCGGCCGACGCCTGTCACATCCTCAAGAGGGCCAGCGCATTCTTAACATCCATTAATAACAGCACAACGCCCCCACCTCGGCACCCAAACCAGAGCCCGGGAGCTCATCCTTGACATCACCCAGGTGACTGACGCCCGATTAATGCTGATTCCGGGTCTGTCAATTCAATCTCCAGATAACACCCCCTGCGCCAGCCTTCACCGCTGAGGCCACTGCCCTCTGGATTCAGGAAGCTCTCCGTTTGCATTCGGTTTCGGCTACTTCTTAGTGGTGTAGCCTTGGAAAAAATCACCCCTCGGGGCCTTACTTTCATGAGCCTGTGTGATGGGCTTTGGCTAGTTCCTGCCTTATGAAGTTAGCATTTAGATGAACTAACACGGTGTATGTAAAATTCTTTTAGATGCAAAACTATAATGTTGTGTAAAATGCTTAGCATAGCACGTGGCTCAACGTTAAGTCCTCGGTCCGCGTCAGCTGCCGTCATGAATGTGGGGGTGGCTGCTAGAATCCTTATCCGGACCTCAGCCTCTCCCACGGGGGCGTTCATGAAGGGTGAGGACCGGGGTCAGAAAGTGAAGACTCTCCGCGCCCATGGCGGGGTGGAGCCGCCCGTGGCCGCCGTGGGATCATTCTGTCCCTTGGAAACAACTGAAGCTGGGAGAAGGCACCAGAGCGGAGCAGCCTCACATCCTGGCCCAGACATCGGCTGGGAGGTCACCGGTCCTCACAGCAAGAGCATCCAGGGGGCCCAGGCAGAGGTGTGGAACGCTAGGGATGGAAGGGCCCTTGGACAGCAGGAAAAGAGCTGGATCTGGACCCAGTTCTCCACTAAACCGTATCACCTCCAGACCCCAGGGCGCCTGCTAAAAAGACCACACTTCTATGTGCTACCAAAAGGGAGAAAACCAGAATTCCATATTACCAATAAATCATGCTGACAAATTCTTTCAACCGGAAGCTGGAGAGTGAAACACCAACTCGAGCTGTTACGCAATCAAGAAGGCTGAGAAATATTAAGAACAAATCTAACGAGCGCAAATTCTTCCAGGCCCGCGTTTCCCCTTTGGACAGACAAACAAACTGGTCCGGGCGCTGGGCACCGAGATGGGAGGTTTGCAACACACCCGCATAGCTGTCATGCACTTTCCTCCTCAACGCCCGACTCCTTCAGCGCCTTACCAAATATTCAGAACTGGGGGAGAAAGGAGCATTAACAATAACTTGTCACTTTAGAAGTGACGAAACTGAACCTTAGAGAAATAAATAGGTCACAGCCTATCAAAAACATAGTAGCTAGACAGCTTCTACTCTAGGCCATAGGACTGCAGTAAAAAACAAAACAACAACGAAAAATGCTTTTGCTGAAGTCTTATACAGGAGGCGTGTCCCAGTGCATTGATTAGAAAAGTCCCCCATAAAAATGATTTTTAACCTTCTGTGAGGCATGAGCGCCTCTGGGAATCTACTGAAAGCTGTGAATTCTCTCCCTAAAAGTGAGCCCCTAAGGGCACCAACAGAATTTTGCCTGTAATTTCAGAAGCTCGCCCAGGTAGCCCTTCGCAATTCTCGAGCCATCGCTAAGGAAACTTGCTATAAAGCATTGGCTGCACAGCAACACAAACGGCTCGGCTCAGCTCTCACAGGCAGAGTCCACACCTGAAAACTTTCTGTGGGGAGAAGGGTCTATATAACAGGTGAAAAATAATCGTCTTCCTGTTTCTCCGTATTTCCATCGAAACACAAAATTCTGATTTTTCGGAACGCACATGCCGATTAAAATAAAATGGGTTTATCAGCCTGCCACCGCAGCCGGAGGAGAACACCATACAAGGTTCCAAACTGTTCTAGCAAACGGGTCCCTGCACTAAAAATAGTGTAAGGGCACGCGGCGAGAATCACCAGCCACGGAGGCTTTCACACCCCGTACCAACACCGCCTTCAGTCAAGGCGAGCCCACGCTCCGGGAGGACACAGAAAACATTCCCACTGTTGATTGCCATTTACACACCTGCAATTTAAGATGGCATCTCTTTCCCTAAAGGAACGATATTGCATTAACACTGCGGCATTAAGTAACCGAGTTCCTAGTAATACCCTTTGCATGAGAAGAATAGGATTGCCCAAAAACTTGCCTGCTGATTTCAGGGTCCACTCGTTCTTCTTTGACCTCCGAGGCCTCTGGAGAAGGATTTCCCTCCAGGTCACCTGCGCGAGCCCCGAAGGCTGCCCCTGCCTGGCTTACAGCAGGGGCTCTGTCACTGGGACACGGAAGGTGACAGGTGACGGTAACATGAGCCGGCACCCGCCACAAATAGCAACAGGCCGGCCGTGTGTGAAAGCCCAAATATAGACCCGCTGTGGCTGTCTTGCTCTTCGTAGTGCTCAAGTGTCACCAGGAGGGGTCACATGCTGTCCCCCGAGTTCCTTCATTTACTGGGAAGATTTAAGGCCTGTAGCTCCCCCGGAGCTGCTCGGATGGCTGGTCGTGTGCAGAGGGCAGGGGGGCAGCCGCGGGCCATGCAGAGAGGCAGGGAGGGCCTCTCGGGGTCCCTGAGCTGGGCAGCTTCCACCTGCCCCGACAGACTTTTCTCGAAGTATTTTGAACAAGCACAGCTCTGAAGGGAATCAAATGCAACTTCATTTTTGTTTTTCTTCCACCATTCCTTTCACCTGTACTCACAGTGGGAATCATTTCCCTCTCTGGATTAAAAAACAAACAAACAAACAAACAAACAATCCAGCAGACCCGTGACTTTCTGCTCCCTCTTAGGTGACATTCAGTCCTAGGGTCATTGGAAGGCATAGTCTCCATTCAGTAACTGAACATATTACCCAGAATATTAATGCAAAAGTCACACTTAGCTTAGCCAGTATCAAAATCTTTTCCCCTACCCAGCCTGGGCCTCTTGAGCTGGAAGTCTGCCCTGGGAAAGGAGGAATGAGGTCGGCCTCTTCTCCCCACACCTCCTCCCTGAGCTGCTGGTGGAACGCCAGGGCAGAAGGCGCCAAGGTGGTAAGACAGCTCCTAATGGAGCTGATGTCACAGTGGGTGCTAGCTTCAGGCTCTCTGGGCTGGCAGGTGCTTAGCGTTCTCTACTGTGCACCCTCCCTCCCTCTTTGTCTCCCTCCCTCCCTCCGGGGGAGTTTTTGTACATCTCTGGAATTTCCCATTATGGAGACCTTTCCCTTGAGCTCCCACGACCAGGCTGAGAACCCCTCTAACCAGGGGGTCCCTCGAATTCCCCTTATAGGCCCTGGCGGACCACTTCCAAGATCTCTCAAGTGAGGTTTCCTTACCCATGCAGTTGGCTTTCTTAGGCGGGATCAGATGATTGCTTGCTGACTCTTCCTGTTGGCTCACACTGGATCTTGGAGGAAGGCCCACACTTGGGAGGCAGTCAAACCCAATCTGCCACTTCTCTGACTCTGCCATCAAAGCAGCCAATTTGCTCACCTCAGCTCACCTGGAGGCCCACCTGCAGGAGATACAGCAAGCTCCCTGAAGGGTCCTGTTGAAGATCCCTCACCGGGCGTGGGGATAGAGGACAGGACTTCCAACCCTCCCCGCAGCCCACCAACAGTGTTCTCCAGAGAAACTGCTCCCCCAGTTTCCCTCTTGAGAGCATGAACTGGGTTCTGGACCGTTTCCTCGAAAAGCCTGCTTATGGTGATTGGATCTCAGAATTTTATATCTGTTGCTTTTTAAATCTCAATCAAAATGTCATTTGAAAAATATCATTACTGCTATGTATCTATAAAGTAAAAATACTAGAAGCACAATAATATATCAAAAGCAATAAAATTGAAAGAAAAATGTTACCCAAAGATGTATGTACAAGAATGTTCACCACAACCTTATGTATGTTCCCAGAAAATTGAGATTAATCTGTCAATATAGAATTTGTTAAATCACAATACAGTTAACTCATTATTGGCAAATATTAAAAGTAATCATGTAAATGCCTATATTTTATGTGGAAAATACCCACGATATATCTGTAAGTAGAAAAAGGGTGTAAAATATAATTACAGCATAATCATACGTATATTAGATAATACATAAATATATAATATAGATACATAAACATACTGCATATAACATAAATATATAATATACAGTATAACATATAATATATATAATATGATATTGTATATAACTACACACAAAACGAGGACAAAGTTTAACTCTTTCAAGTTTTTACTTTTTTTATATCTTTGATGGTATCTATTTTAATAACAATTATATATACACCTTTTATTAACTTTTAAAAATATTTTTTAATGAAAAGTAATATATGGTATTTGGCTTAGAAAAAGGCAAATATTACAAAAGAACCGTAAAGCGAATATAAAGCAGGCATGTATGCTGGTAGCAACAATTATTAGGTTTGGTGGGTACCTGCCCTTATTTTTTTCCAAGAATGTACAAACATTCTTCCCTCACAGAAAAAAAGAAATTACTTTTATAATTCGAAAGCCTGCTAGTGTCATTTTTGTAAAAAGATTTTATTTATTTATTTGTCAGAGAAAGAGAGGGAGACAACGCACAAGCAGGGGGAGTGGCAGGCAGAGGGAGAATCAGGCTCCCCGCTGAGCAGGGAGCCCCATGCCGGACTCTGATATGACCTGAGCTGAAGGCAGATGCTTAACTGACTGAGCCCCCCACGTGTCCCTGCCAGTATCATTTTGATAAAGTAAATAAATGAGAAAGACTACTAAAAAGGATAAAATAATATAAAACAAATACAGTAAAAAGACATACTGTAAAGAATATACAAAAAGATTCTAAAACAGACTTAAAGAATTATCAGTAAATCATATTAGCTAAGATAATACATTAAAAAATGGTTTGAAGAAAAATAAATCCCTTCCACTAACAGGTTCTCTCCAAGAGGACTGCCAAGAGCAGCAGCGGAGTCCAAGGCTCCATAGCCCCACACAGGCATTAAAGGGGGTGGGGGGAGCTCACACAAGCAACTTTAGACCTTAAGGCTACATTCCACAGAGGTTTCTAGATACCCTGGGATCATCTTCCGTGGGGACAGATGCCCTAACCATCGCTCCAGGCTGGCCCTGGGTTCTGGCTGCTTCTTTTGGGCATAACAGCAAGGGCGAATCTAATGTCCGGATTTCCCAGCTGCACACCTTCAAAAGCTCTTTCACCACTTCCTGAATCTAAACCCTCAAGAGCTAGTCTTGAGGCTTGAGAAGGGCTCCTCCTCGCGGCTTCCGGGGCCTCTCCCCCCAATTCCCTTCCCCGGACCCCACCCCCGATCCCTCCCAGTGCACTCACCGGACGGAAGCTGACCTGCATTGTTTCCCGGTGCGCGCTGTGCCTTTCCCGGGACACAGACCCCGGCGGTCTTATTCCCTCCAAGTCACATCTCGTCGCCACGTGCAAATTAGATTTCCCCATCTCCTCCAACAGGTCTTGGGGAGCCAGGTGGTCTTACGAGCCTTCGTGCGTATGTTAGGACAAGGCTCTTGGCGGGGTCTCCGTCTCCTTGGCTGTAAAAAGAGTAGGAACACATTGTATGTAAACATGCGGTCTGGGAGCTGGGATGCTTTGAAGACGGGGAGACATCTTCTGTGTGCGCCCCCAAACCTGCACAAAGCTGACACCCCACGAAAGCCTGTTGACTCGGTAACAGCAATTGTGTGGCTTTTACCCACTGGTTGGCGCTTAGAGATCCTCAGCCAATAACTCCTACGTTTGACTTAAGGTTTGGTGTCCAGCAAGTTTGCACGGTCCCCGGGCGCAGGAACCCTCGGGTACTCACTAGCGTCCTAGGGAGCGAGGACCGAATCAGCCGGTCCCCGTTCTCAAGAGGTTCGCAGTTTAGCGCAGGAGGCTAAGACGGTAACTCGTCCAGGTAACGAACACTCTTCCTACGTCACTAGGTACAAAGGTGGAAAAGGTGAGGCAAGAGTGGAAGTTCTCGGGCCCCGGGACGGGGTTGCGACAGGGACCGCTTCCCAGGGCCCCGCCCGAGACAGACTTCTGACCTTCTCATTGGCTGCCGAGAACCCGCCCTCGCGCTGACAACCAACCAGAGGCGCCGGGGAGCCCGACGGGCGCTGACGCGAGCGCAGTCCGGGGAGAATGCCGCCCGGGCCCCGGGGGTGCGGGGAGTCCCGGCGCGCGCGAGCCCCGTCCTCGGGCCGCTGAGCCGCCGGCCATGGAGGACGAGCAGCCCGACAGCTTGGAGGGCTGGGTGCCGGTCCGCGACGACCTCTTCGCCGAGCCCGAGCGGCACCAGCTGCGCTTCCTCGTGGCCTGGAACGACGCGGAGGGCAAGTTCGCGGTGACCTGTCACGACCGCACGGCGCAGCGGCGGCGGCGCGAAGGGAGCCGGCCCGACCCCGAGCCCGCGCCGGCCGCGTCCCCCCCGAGCTGGGCGGGCCTGCTCTCGGCCGCCGGGCTCCGCGGCGCGCACCGGCAGCTGGCGGCGCTGTGGCCGCCGCTGGAGCGCTGCTTCCCGCCGCTGCCGCCGGAGCTGGACGCGCGCGCCGGCGGGGCCTGGGGACTGGGGCTCGGGCTGTGGGCGCTGGTGTGGCCGGCGCGCGCGGGCCCCGGGGACGCGGCGCTGCAGGAGCTGTGCGGGCGCCTGGAGCGCTACCTGGGCGAGGCGGCGAGCGGCTGCGGCGGCGCGGCGGTGCGCGACGCGCTCTTCCCGGCCGACGGCGGCGCGCCCGACTGCGAGAGCCTGCGCGACTTCCGGGACAGGGCCCTGCGCACGCGCTGGACGGCGGCGGGCGCGCGGCTGCGCCAGGTACGCGCCGGCCCCCTCCCGCGGGGTTCGGCCCGCGCCGCCGCGCGCTCTGGGGGGTGGGTAGTGTTCCCGCGAGCCGGGCGACCGGCCGGTCAGGCGACGGTGGGCGGGGACGGGGCGGGGCGCGCGCAGGTGCGCAGGTGCCAGTCACCTGCAGGGGAGCTGGGGGCGGGGTCGGCTGCTCAGGCGGGTCCGCGTGCATTCTCCGTCTCCCTGCCCCCTTCCTCCGGAGACGCTGGCGGAGGCCGCTGTCCTAACGGGGTTCGCCAGAGAATAGCGGAAGCAAAACCGGAAACAGCCGTAGTCCACGTGGGAAACAACACGGACTAGACGTAAACACGTCCGGGTTCTGCGAATGGGGGGAAACGATGGAGACCCCTGCTTTAGAAGATGAAGGGGTCTCGAGGAGACAGGTTTGGAAAGTAACGCAGACTCGGTCCGATGGAAAGCCGACCGGGAGTGAGCTTTATTTATCGATTTGGAATAGCAACAGGAGTGCAATTTTAAGTTTAAAAGAGGTCGTTTGGGAAGCCGAACAATTCATTCTTTGAGTGATAAACTTACAGAATTTAAGGGGAGGAGGAACGCAAGTTCACAAAAGGGTTTGGGAGAAAAAATACGGCGTGTGTATCCACAATTTACTACGGGTGGCCAAGGTTTAGGGATCTCACACCCTATACATGTCCTCTTGCTTTCTCGTTCTCACCATAGGCCGTTCTTAATCTGGATGATTTTTCTGTGCATTCTTTTGAGGAAGGAGGGTGTGGGAGAGGAGTTCAGCCACGTTTCGAAATCTTAATTACATCTCCTTAAGCTGCATATGGAATAAGCTTTTAAAATTAAAACGGTTTTATAAAAGGAGTTTGTTAGGAGTGTCACACCATTGAATGATGACAGCAATAACATTCTACCATGGATATACGATGGTTTCATTTAACCATTCTTGTTTTATTGGGCCCTTTGGTTGGAGGACAATAGCATTTTCATATTTAATCAGTATTTTAAATTTTAAAGTTTAGGGCATTAAAGTTTCTTTAGTTTTGTTTGTTTGGCATGATCTTATAAATAACTGTCCTTCCTTGAGCTCTATTTACATTCTGTGTTCTAGGTTCTTCAGGGCCACGAAAAAGCCCACACCATGGTAGCACTAATGAATGTTTATCGAGAGGAAGATGAAGCATACCAGGAATTAGTTACTGGGGCAACTATGTTCTTCCAGTATTTACTGAAGCCATTTAGGGATATGAGAGAAGTTGCAACTTTATGTAAGCTTGGTATTTTGGTATGTTTTCTTTATATTTTTTATTTTATCAAACTCTTTGTCACATATTATTTCTTTAGTCCCACTTAACATTCAGTCTGTGTTTGCGCCTTGGGTTCACCCTTCTGTTTAGACGGGACATATATGCTGAATTTATTTTTCAAAACTAATTTTAAAATGAAGGCGTTTTACATTGGTCATCTGAATACATTAAGATTTCTGCAGCTTTTCAAGGGTTAAACATGTTCTTTGCTGATGACTTGTTTTTGATGTGATGTGTTTACTTGAGCCTATTTTCAGCCTCTAAGGACGTATGCAGATTTCTAAGAAACAGGATGAAAATATAAATAGCAAGGCCCTGAATCATAATTCAGTAATTTAAGCTTTAGTAAATGTTGCCATCGCTCTTATTTCCTTGAGCTATGGAACAACCCAGTGACCTTAGTTAGAACAGGCATTCTCTTGTCAGTGTTAGGAAGGAACCTAGAGCCCAGAGGGGTTTAAATAGCTTTCCTTGGGTCTCAGCTAGCTGGAGTCAGAAGACATCAGAGGGATCTCCTGATCTCTGGCCCCCTGCACTGGGCCAGCCTTCCACATGTTCTTATGACCCCGGCCAACCTACGGGACTGTAGAAATGGTATCCTGTTTAGATAAAACTCATGCCCCTCAAATTTCCAGAGAAAGTTGTTCTGCTCGTTACTCTGAAAGTTTATTATTTGGACGGTCTTTTCTTCCTGTATATATTTTTTCTTTAATTAACAGCTTCACTGAAATATAATTCACAGACCATACCATTCACCTGTTTAAGGTATATATGATTCAGTGGTTTTTAGTATATTCATTGGAGCGACTATCACCACTGCCAGCTCCAGAACATTTTCATCACTCCCAAAAGAAACCCCATGCCCATTAGCAGTCACTCCCCATTCCCCTCCCCACCCCTGACCCTAGGCGACCACCAGTCTGCTTTCTACTTCTGGGCATTTCATCTTGTACGGGATCACACAAGATGTGGTCCTTTGTGTCTGGCTTTTTTCAGGTCACATAATGTTTTCAAGGTCCATCCATACTGGAGTGTGTACCAGAACTTTGTTTCTTTCTAGGGTCCTATAGTATTCATTACATGGATATCACACATTTTACTTCTCCACTTAGCAGCTGATGGACATTTGGATTGTTTGATGGACATTTAGGTTGTTTCCCCTTTTTGAGTAGGAGGAATAGTGCTGCTGTGAACACCTGTGTACAAGTGTT
Organism: Potos flavus; assembly: GCA_028534135.1. NCBI lineage: Eukaryota > Metazoa > Chordata > Mammalia > Carnivora > Procyonidae > Potos > Potos flavus. Next base: position 10,182 of record JAPYYM010001760.1, read on the forward strand.
GGCGTGGAAATACGTTTTCATTTCTCTCGGGTATTTACCTAGTAGCAGAATTCCTGGGTCATATGGTAACTCTATTTAGCCTTTCCAAAAAACCGTACGTTTTCCAATGCAAACGTACCATTTCACATTCCTGCCAGCAGTAAATGAGGGTTCTGGTTTGTCCGCATTATTGTCAACACTTGTTACTGTCTGTCTTTTTGGTTTTAGCCATCCTAGTGGACGTGAAGTGGTGTCCTACAGTTTTGATTTACATTTCCCTGATGGCCCACCTGTATGTATTTCTTACAGTAGTAGCTTTGTAGAAGAATTGGCTGCCGAATGACTGCTAGTATATGTTGTAATTATTAATGTTTAGATTTTACTATCTTTTAGGTTATGTATTATTTTTGCACTTCGGAGAATTACTATATTGAAAAAGCTTCCTGCCATATCCCTAAAAGAAACCATAGCAACAGCTAACACTTGAATGCTGTCTACCAGGTCCCGTGCTGAATGTTTAACAGCACAGGTGTCATTTAAACAATTGTGGGGTTTTTTCTAAATTTTTTTTTATTTTTAATCTCTACACCCAACGTGGGGCTCGAACTCACAACCCCAAGATCAAGAGTTGCACACTCCACCAACTAAGCTGGCCAGGTGCCCCTAAAGAATTGTGTATTAATAAAGAAACACAACTTGAGAGCATTCCTGTCTAGAAAATACTATTCTAGTAATGCAAAGTGAAAGTAGGTTTTTATTTTTCTTCATACCCCACTATCCCTTTGTCTTCAGGTGGGGCCTAGCTTAGAGCCTCATTCATATTCAGTAAGGAATTGCCTAATGAATGAAATTTAATTAAGTAATAGTAATAAAGGCAGTTGGAATAATCCATACAACCAATTTTCTTTCAATTTCCTATGGCTCTGCATTACTATTCTTACTAATACGATTTTCCCTTCTTTTGTAGAAATCCTTGGATGAGGATGATTTGGGTCCTAAGAGGATAGTTGCCTTGCAGAAGGAAGCCAAAGAATGGACCACACAGGCTGAAGAAGCTATAGTCTCTATTCAGGACATTACAGTGAATTATTTTAAAGAAACAGTAAAAGCCTTAGCAGGTAACAGTATAAAATTCTATACTAAGATGTGCGTCATTTTCAGCTTATTCAACAAACACCTGAGTACCTCTTGAACACAAGGCCCTGTGTTTCCTAGGAGCTGGGGATTCAGTGTAAGGATAGGTATAAACGGGCACTGTACAGTCTGGTAAGGGGAGAGAGATCTTACTTACGTATTCCTTCAAACACATGGAAGGTGGCAGTAGCAGCCGGCCACATGAAGAAGAGAAGTATGGGGCTCTGAGAGCCACCAAGAGGCACAAGGCCCCTTCACTAGGTCAGTGAGGCCTCTGGGAAGTGGCACCTGCCGCGATCTCTGAAGGGTCAGTGGGAGTTGAGAGAGCATCGAAGTGAGGGAAGAGTCTTCCAGGCAGAGGAAATGACACTCACCAAGTTCTCTGGCTGAAGGGAGCTGCGCAAGTGTGAGGAACTTAAGGAAAGCCAGGGCTGGGGCGGAGACGGAAGGGGAAGGGGCACGGGTGTCAGAGAAGGCCGCAGACAGGGGCGGGTGGGGCAGGCGAAGGACTTCTGATGGAGTAAGTCATGGTAGCCGATGGCCCCAGACGGGAAACCTAACGTGTGCCAGTTTGTTAAGTCCCATTCATAAAGTGAAATGTCACATGGCCGTGAAGCAGGATTCTCTGTATCTGTTTCTATGAGTGGTGAGAGTTCCACAATATGTTAAGTGAAATAAATAAGCTACAAAGAAGAATGATGATCTTGTGGGTTTGTTGTGTTTTGTTTTTTTTTTAAGATTTTATTCATCCATTTGAGAGAGAGCACAATCAGGGAGAGGGGACGGAGGGAGAAGGAGAAGCAGACTCCCCGCTGAGCAAGGAGCCTATGAGGGGCTCAGTCCCAGGACCCTGGGATCATGACCTGAGCCCAAGGCAGATGCTCAACCAACTGAGCCACCCAGGCGCCCCTTGTGGAGTTTTTTATTTTTTGTTTTTGGTTCAAACTGTCTGTCTAGCTTGACGTAGAAACAGTCTGGACTTATGTGCACCAAAATGTAAGAAACATCGCCTCAAGTAGGTGAGATTCATGATTATTATTTTTAAATGAAGTACCTAAACATTTTTTGTAAAGATTTTATTTTTAAGTAATCTCTACACCCAACATGGGGCTCGAACTCACAACCCCAAGATCAAGAGTCCCATGCTCCACTGACTGAGCCAGCCAGGTGCCCCAAAGTATCTAAAAATTTTATACTGATGTCCATGTATTATTTTTGCAACAATAAAAAATCATTAAAATAAAATCATTTTTCTTTTAGAAAGGATGTGTTGCAAGTAACATGGAAATAACATGTTGCAGTAAACAATTAGCTCGGGATACATTTTTCCCTTTTCAATGAGTTGTAATTATGTTTTATTTTGTTAATTATAATCCAACAGGAATGCAGAAACAAATGGAACAGGACAAGAAGAGATTTGGCCAGGCTGCCTGGGCCACAGCAACTCCCAGATTCGAAAAACTAAAGCTGATGTTAGCCCGAGAAACTCTGCAGCTCCTGAGGGCCAGAGAGTTGTGTTTAAATCACAAAAGAGCTGAAATTCAAAGAAAGGTAAGACAAAGATAAAAGAAACCTGGTTAAAAAAAACCCCACTTTTGGGGTACCTGGGTGGCTCAGTTGGTTAAGTGTCTGACTCTTGATTTCAGCTCAGGTCATGATCTCAGGGTCATGGGATCGAGCCCCTCGTCAGGCTCCACGCTGGTTGTGGAGACTGCTTAAGATTCCCTCTCCTCGAAAGACAATTATCATATGATCTCTCTGATATGAAGAATTCGAGAGGCAGGGTGGGGG
>JAPYYM010001761.1:0-13085 GCA_028534135.1 Potos flavus
CGGTCCGAAGGGGCTGACGGTTGGCCGCAAAACCCTCCCTTTGAAAGGGGTTTAACGCGTCTCGGGCCTGCAGACGCCCCTGCTTCTGCCGGTTATCGGTGCTGGGGTGTGAGCTGGTGCCCGACGTGGCCGGATCTCGTGGCCGCGGCGCCTTAAACGGCTCGTGCCGCTCCGGACACGGGCTCCTGCTTGAGTGAGTCTCCACGCATCCCACCCTGGTGCCTCTGCCACGGTCTGCTCAGCCAGAGCAAGACAGCTGGGAGGCTCTTCCCTCACCTCCAGACTCTCTGAGAACGTCTTCCTAAACGTCTTTGATTCTGGCCCTTCCTGTCCATCCCTTCCACCGGATAGCCTGCCTCCGTGGCTCTTCGTTACGCTCTGGGATCCCAGCACTTTCCCCTGACTGGTCTCAGCTCTGTCTTAGCCGCTTGCCCCCATCCTTCTCACCTCAGAGTGATTGATCTGAAATGCAACTCTGATTCTTACACTTTCCTTCTTGAAATCCTTCCTCACAGACTTCCGAATAACACTCATCGGCCTCTGCCCACTAGCCCCCCCCCCCCGTCTATCCCCCCCCCCCCACCCCCTGAGCCCTTTTCCATGTGTGTGTCATGCGGCCACCACACTGAACCCGTGTGGTGCTGGAAGGGAGAGAGCAGGCCTCTGCCCACCCCTTCCAAGCTCTGTGGCCTTGGGCAAGCCTCATGAGCACCGCAGGCTGGGAGAAGGACAGCGATATGGAACCCTTCAGCTCTACAGATGCCCAGGGGCGAGGGTCCCACGGAGGAGCGAGAGCTCAACTGTCGGGAACCCTGTGAAGGCAGTTATGATAAGGTCTGATGCTGGATGTTGGATTCTGGGCTGCGTCCTTTCTTGGCAGCCGTGATGAACCCAAAGATTGAACAAATGGGTACTGGCAGAGGAGCGCCTGGGAGGTGAGGCCACGGGAATGGAGGCTGCAGACAAGTCTTCAAAGAAGTTTCAGTGTGAAGGACAGGGGTGGGGGGGGAGGTGGAGGGGTTGGGGTTGGCTCGAGTGGGGAAGTCGGTGGAGATCCAGAAAGATTGTAGAGACTGTAGGCTTGGGCGGAGGAGTGACTGCATCTTCAAGGTGCAGGCAGATAGAAGGGGGCTGGGCTGCAGAGTGGAGGTGGAGGGCGGGGTGGTTGCTCTGGGAAGTGGCTCGCGGAGCCTGAGTCTGGTGCTCCGTGCTCAGCCCTGTCTTGCCATGCTGGGATTCCCCGCAGCCTGGGCTTTTCTCTGATGTGACTGTTATGGTTTTGTTGACCTTGCGTGGTATGTCACATAATACCACGGTGGTATGTCACCCACCGCACCCCGCCCCCCGAACCTTTTCCTGTGTGTTTTTTTTTTTTTTCTTTTTTTGGTGAAGATTTTATTTATTTGACAGAGAGAGCCAGAGAGGGAACACAAGCAGGGGGAGTGGGAGAGGGAGAAGCAGGCTTCCCACTGAGCAGGAAGCCCAATGTGGGGCTCGATCCCAGGACCCAGGGATCGTGACCCGAGCTGTAGGCAGATGCCTAATGACTGAGCCACCCTGGTGTCCCCTTTTTCCTATTTTGGAAGGAAGGGAGGATGGTGTGGATGCAGATTACCCTTTGGGAGTCTCCAGGCCTCAGATGAAGGGTCAGTTTCCTGCTGAGCCCTTCCACCATCCAGTAGGTTTCAATGTCCCTCTCTGGGCGACAGGGTTCAGGGCAGAGCCTTGCCATTGCTGATGAACCTCCCATTTTTCCAGCCCTGACGCACCTGTGGGCACAGCTGAGTGATGGTCTTTTCCATCGGACCAGCTCACGCACAAGCTCAGAGGCTCCTACGTTACGGTCTGTACCAGCCTCCCAGTGCCGGGAACCCGGTTAGTAAGAGCACTTCCTACAAGTCAGGCACTAGGCTCAGCTCTGAGGACACGCAGAGGACACAGTAAATGGCATGTCAAAGATTAGAACAAGGTGGGGAGCCTGGGTGGCTCAGTCTGTTAAGCAGCTTTTTTTTTTAAGTTTTTATTTATTTGACAAATTGAGAGAGAGCACAAGTAGGGGGAGTAACAGGCAGAGGGAGAGGGAGAAGCAGGCTCCTCGCTGAGCAGGGAGCCTTACGTGGGGCTTAATCCCAGGAACTTCGGATCACGACCCGAGCCAAAAGCAGATGCCCCACGACTGAGCCATCCAGGCACCCCAAGCAGCTGACTCTCGATTTTGGCTCAGGTCATGATCTCAGGGTGGTGAGATCGAGCTCCGTGTCGGGCTCCCTGCTTAGGGCTCTGCTTGAGATTCTCTCTCTGCCCCTCCCCACCTGCTCATCCGTGTGTGCGTGCGTGTGCGCTCTCTGTCAAATAAATAAAATCTTTAAAAAACAATTAGAACAGGGTGAAAAGATAGTAGAGTGACAAGGTAACCACAGTAGATCTCTAAGGAGGTAATTTTTAAATTGTGGTCTGAGTTACAGAAAAGGAGTGAGCTATCCTAAGATCTGGTGGAAGAACTTTGCAGACACAGGGAACAGCTAGTGCAAAGTGGGAGTGATGATGAAGATGATGGCATCAAATAAACATGTGATAGACCAGGGGTCAGCAGGTGTTTTTTCCTCTGAAAAGTTGGATAGTGGGCCTCTGGGTGGCTCGTGAGTTAAGTGTCTGCCTTTGACTCAGGTCATAGTCTCAGGGTCCTGGGATTGAGTCCTGCATCAGGGAGCCCACTTCTCTGCTCTCCCCCCACCCTCATGCTCTCTCGCTCTTGCTCTCGCTCTTGCTATCTATCAAATAAGTAAATAAAATCTAAAAGAAAAATGTACAAGCCATTCTTAGCTCATAGGCCATACAAAACTGGATGGCAGGCAGTAGTATGCCAACCGCTGTGCTAGCCAGCAAAAACACTGTTACGGTAACTCACTGAATCCTCATAAGAACCTTGTAAGTACGATTATCATTATGAGTACGATTATCATCCCATTTACAGGTAAGGAAACTGAGGAAAAGAGGTCAAGAGACTTGACCGGTCTCCTCAGCTTCCTGCCATGTCAAACCCAGAGTCTGGTTCCAGGCTCGCCTCCAGCCTCTGTGGTACCTGAAGCTGGAGGTGTCCAAGGCATGGAAGTAGGAGGCAGGCCAGTGCTGAGTGGGGAGTGGAGAGGAGGCGTGCAAGGAGCTGGCAAGGCGAGCAGACCACGCAGGCTCTAGGGGCCAGGATAAAACTTTTGGAACGTGTACTTTTTTTAAACACCAAACTTTATTGGGGGTAATTTACATAAATCACACGCACCTATCTTAAGTGTGCGGTTCGGTGGGTTTTGGTAGATGTACGTTTGTAAACACAACCCTAAGCCAGCCCCAAGGGTTCCCTCGTTCCCCTGTGGGGTTGGTCCTCCCTCCCCTGGGCCCCAGGCAACTACCGATCTGCTTTTTCTGTAGAGTCAGTGTCCCTTTCTTAGAATGCCACATGAATGGAACCCTACAGAACGAACACTTTGGGTCTGACGTCTCTCACCAGACATGATGCTTCGGGAATTCAGGTTGGTGCAGGTATCAGTAGATCGTTCTCTTTTTCTTGCTGAGTGGCTCCACTGTATAGATATACCACCATTTAATCTATACGTACATGTACTGGTGAACATTTTGGTTCTTTCCACTTTGGGGCTGTTGTGAATAAAGGTGCTGCGAATATTCATGTGTACAAGACTTTATGTGGACATACATTTATTTCTCTTGGCTAAAATGATGGAAGTGATGGGTTGAAGTGTGTGTAACTGTGTAAGAAACCTCCAAACTGTTTACCAAAACGGTTGTATCATTTTACCTGTTCCACGTTTTTCATAAAGTATTGCCGTCCTTTTAAAGTTTTGCCGTTCTCATGGAAGCGAGGTGGTAGCTCACTATAACTTTAATTTCCATTTCTCCGATGACTGTGGTGTTGAGCATCTTTTCCTGTGCGTATTTTACTGGCCATTTGTGTATCTTCTTTTGTGAAATGTCTGTTCAAATCTTTTGCCCTTAAAATATGGATTGTTTATTTTATCAAGTTTTTTTTTTTAAGATTTTATTTATTTTTATTATTTGACACAGAGAGAGAGATCACAAGTAGGCAGAGAGGCAGGCAGAGAGAAGGGGAAGCAGGCTCCTCGTCGAGCAGTGAGCCCGATGCGGGGCTCGATCCCAGGACCCTGAGATCATGACCTGAGCCGAAGGCAGAGGCTTTAACCTACTGAGCCACCCAGGCGCCCCTATTTTATCAAGTTTTAAGAATTTTTTACAGATTCAGGATGTAAGCCCTTTGCCAGATACATGTATTGCAAATATGGCTTGCATTTTAATTTTCTTACCCATTTTTGAAAAAAGATTTTATTTATTTGAGAAAGAGAGCATGCATGTATGAGCAGGAGGGAGGGGCAGAGGAAGAAAGACAAGCAGACTCCCTGCTGAGTGGGGAGCCCGTGGTGGGGCTTAACCGCAGGACCCTGAGATCATCACAGAAGCTGATGTCAGATGATTAACCAAGTGAGCCACCCAGGCGGCCCTCTTACAACCATGTCGTAAATGCAGACACTTATGATTTTTTAAAAAAATTTTTAAAGATTTTATTTATTTATTTGACAGAGACAGAGAGAGTGCACAAGCAGGGGGACTGGGAGAGGGAGAAGCAAGCTCCCCGCTGAGCAGGACCCCAGGATCTCAGGACCTCAGATGAAGGCGGACGCTCAACCACTGAGCCACCCGGGTGCCCCTAGACACTTTTAATTTTGATAAAGTCTAGTTTGTTAGTTTTTTTCTTTATGGTGAGAGTAGAGGTAGGTAAGAGATCATAGTTTTACATATGGGTATGCAGTCATTCCAGCACCATGTTTTGTTTTGTTTTGTTTTTTAAAGATTTTATTTATTTATTTGACAGAGAGAGACATAGCGAGAGAGGGAACACAAGCAGGGGGAGTGGGAGAGGGAGAAGCAGGCTTCCCGCTGAGCAGGGAGCCCGATGTGGGGCTCGATCCCAGGACCCTGAGATCATGACCTGAGCTGAAGGCAGAGGCTTTAACCCACTGAGCCACCCAGGTGCCCCAGAAAGCAGCATTTTTTGACGGAAAAGCAGTGAGCTGGTTTCCTTTTGGCCTCCAGGGAGTCAAATCTGGAATGCCCGGGAAACTTAATAACAGCCAGAGCAGCCAGCAAAAGTATAGCAGGTGATAATACATTTTGGACATAGGAGCCATTATAAATTTTATCCCCGTTGTAGGTGAGGAACCCTCTCTGTTTCCATAACATTCCAAAGTCATGAACTACCGCAAAGACACGCCAACCACTGGTATAAATGTTTATGGTTTTACTGTCGACTGAGGTGCAGGCTGGAGTAAGGGCATGGAACAGCTTGTGTGCTGAAGTAGCCAGAGGTCAGAGTGCCCTCTCAGTGACTGCAAGAGGATGTGCATAGCGTGCCCAGCACCATACTTACCATTTTCATCCTTTATTATTTTTTTTAAGATTTTTAAATTAAACTAAATTAATTTTTTAAAAGATTTTATTTATTTGACAGAGAGAGATCACAAGTAGGTAGAGAGGCAGGCAGAGAGAGAGGGGGAAGCAGGCTCCCTGCTGAGCAGAGAGCCTGATGCGGGGCTCGATCCCAGGACCCGGAGATCATGACCTGAGCCGAAGGCAGAGGCTTTAACCCACCCAGGCGCCCTCATTTTCCCTCTTTATGAGAAAGAAATTCTGGCGTGATACCTTTCTAAGACCTCAGTCCAATCACGCATGGGGTAGAGGAACTTAGGAGGAGAGGGTTCGTGTCTCTCAGAGGGCCGAGACAAGGGGAATAGGTTCCGAGACTGGAACCTAGTGAGGGTTCTCGGAGGTTCCCATCGTTTGAACTGTTCTAGGACTTCGAGGCGGGGACAGCTTTATAGCAGTGGGGCTGCGCACCGGGCGGAGCTCTGCTGTCGGTAAGGACGGAGAGCGTTTCTGATCGGGAGAGCAGCTTCTCCAAGCTGATTATGAGGGCGGACGCTGAAGAGTCGTTCCTCGGAGTCCCCCTGTTGGGACGGAGGACACTTGAAAGGCTGGCTGGGGTGCTCCAGTGTGTCACAGTCTTTTTATCAACGTCCTGGCTCTTTGCAACAACAGCAGAAACCAGAGGGGTTTGATTTGCTTAGGGGCCTTCATGTCCTGGAGTTGAAAATTAGGATCTTGATTGCTCGGGGCACCTGGGTGGCTCACATGGTTGAGCATCTGCCATCGGCTCAGATCACGATCCCGGGGTCTTGGGATCGAGTCCCACGTCAGGCTCCCTACTCTGCCTCTCCCCCTGCTTGTGCTCACTCTGGCTCTCTCTCAAATGAATAAATTTTTAAAACTCTTAAAAAGAATTTTATTGGTCTTTCTTTTATGTTGGCTCATCTAGCATGGGAATGATACGGTTTGCCAGATGAAATCTAGATGAGTTGTCATAGTTCCATCCCGGTCCTTCTAACTAAAGCAGAAAGACCCAGTCTAGCCTGTTTGTAAACATGGAGTTAGGGCTCCCTGGGTGGGTCTTGCATCTAGAGGAAGGCCAGCATTTTCCTTAGAGACAGTTTGGAGTGGATCGTAATTATGAACAGGCCCATCAGGCTTTTGTGTACAAGCCTGAATTTTGTTCCAGTCGACAGGCTTGGAGAAGCTCCTGTCATTGCTCTGTAGAGATTTCTAGCTAGTGTTCTCGCATCTTGCCCAAAGTTAGGGTTTTGTTTCTGTAAAACCCTTTCTGGATATTCCCTGCCGGCTAGTTTCATCCAGTATTTCGTCTGGCTCTCGCAGATGCCACGTGGCCCAGTGGGTGGAATCTGAGGCCAGGTGGGCAAGTTTGGGCAAGCGCGTTCAATTCTTCAGCAGCCCTCGGAGGGTCTTCGGTCATTTAGGGCCCTCTAGCCGTGGCTTACAGTTTGGCCTTAGTCTAGGGAACATAAGAAACCTGGGGCTTATTTATTTGTTCATAAAGATTTTATGTATTTGAGAAACAGGGGACCAGAGAGAGCACGACAGGTGGGGAGGGGCAGAGGGAGGGGAGAAGCAGACTCTGCGCCGAGCAGGGAGCCCGCTGATGGTGGCCTGACGAAGATCATGACCTGAGTGGAAGGGAGACGCTTAACTAACTGAGCCACCCGGGGTTTAGTCAGAGTCTCAGAAGACTTAACTGTATTTATTTTTTAATTAATTAATCAATGAATCTCTCTGCCCAACGTGGTGTTCCAACTTACAAGCCCTGAGATCAAGGTCTCATGTTCTACCAACTGAGCCAGCCAGGCACCCCAGAAGACTCTTAACTTTAAATTTTTATTTATAGTTATTAACTCTTTTAGACAGAGAGTGTACTGTGGGGGGGGAGGGGGAGGGGCAGAGGGAGAGGGAGGGAGAACCCTAGCCAGGCTCCATCTCCCGACCCTGAAATCAGGACCTGAACCAAAATCCAGAGTCTGACACTCAACTGACTGAGCCACCTGGGCGCCCCAGAAGACTTGACGGTGAAGGGGCAGGTTTTAATGGGTTCAGGAGAGCAGCCAGTGGGGAGAGCTTCCGAGGAAAAGGAAGTTTGGCAAAGAGAACGGAGGAAAATAGCACCAGAAGTGGGGCCTTGAACGCAAGTAGTCTCTGTGTCTGCAGACAGAGAAGATGGGAAAAGAGGCCTCGGGAGCCATTTTGACTCCTTTCAGTTGTCTGTTTGCTTCAGTTAATTCAGAAATAGTATTTTTCAAGGAGGTATACTTAGAATCCTGAAAACATTTAGAAGCCTCAGGATATCAATTAAAATACCGTCCAATTCAGGTTTTCCCCCTTTTTCTTCCTCCCTCCTTCCCTTCCTCCCTTCCTTTTCTCCCCATAATGACCATTAATGTTCTAAATTACTTTTGGGTAAGTCATCCATTTGCTTATAAATGAGCATGTGGAGAGACCATAGTTATTAAAATGTAAAACGGCCAGAGTCCCAGTGGGAAGGACACCCTCAAAGCATTTTGATCACTGGGATCCAGTTCCTTAGAGATTTTTCTCTAGAGCTGAGAGAACAATCCCTCAACGGCACAGTTTGAGCAGGAACAGCCTGGCTCCAGGAGGAATCAGACCAAAGGCAGGTATGGTTCCCATAGGAACCATTCGGTTCCAAACAGGAGTTGGACTGGAGACCACATGGGTATTCTCAGAAAAAAACAAGGCCTGCAAACAGATCTTGCACAAAGCAGGGAGACCAGAGCTTGAAATCTGGGAGAAAAGCTAGGCTCCAACTCTAGGGTGGGCGAGAAAGCAGTAAGCTCAGCTGGCTCCGTGGGTCCAGGCCCCTGTCTGCTCGGCGCCTCTGGCTTGCTGGAAGGCTTCTGGAGCTCACTTCTGATCACTGAGTGATGCTGACCCTGAACATAAAAGTGCCAGTTATTTGGCAGCGGCAGTGGGTTTATTCGGGGACAGCAGGGACTGGCAGCCTGGACCAAGCACGCTGGTCTGCGGCGCGAAGGGCAGCAAAGCTCGTTCCCGGAGGAAAGGGGGAGCTGGGAGGGGCCGCTGTCAGTGACCGGCCCGGGAGGAAGCTGGGGGCCGGAAGCTGGGGGCTGCCGGGGAGCAGGAAGCCTTCCTCCTGCCGGGGGGGGACAGGGGCGGGAGAGTGGCCCCTAAAGCAGGAGCCGCCTGGAGGGGCCGCGTCGGGGGGTGAGCTTGAGGGGAGAGCGCCCCCTGCTGGCCGCCCGACTCCGTCGGAAGCGAGGCTTCCTTTACTCATTTCACACCGTATTGTCTGTTGCTCCAAAACAGAGCCTTGGGGCCCCCGGGTGGCTTAGTGAGGTTCGGCTCAGGTCATGATCCCAGGGTCCTGGGATGGAGCCCCGCATCCGGCTCCCTGCGGGAAGCCTGCCTTCTCCCTCTCGCACTGCCCCTGCTTGTGTTCCCTCTCTCTCGCTGTTTCTGTCAAATAAATAAATAAAAAAAATATTAAAAAAAAAATAAAATCTTAAGAAAAAATAAAATAAAATATAGTGACTTGAAACAATAAACATTTATTATGTCACGGTTGCTGTAGGTCAGGAATTCAAAAATGGCTTAGCTGGCTGGTTCTTGTTCAAGGCCTCCTGTGGTTGCCCTTAGGATGGTCAGGGCTGCCTTACTCGAGGGCTAGGCTGGGGGCTGGAGGGTCCCTGGCTGTTGGCAGGAGGGCTCGGCTCTTCACACGCGGGCCTCTCAGTAGACTGCTTCGGTGTTTCCCAGCGCACCAGGCTAAGTCCCTCCAGCACCAGAGACCCGAGAGAAGGCAAGCAAGAGGCTGCCTTACGTTTTATGACCTCATCTCGGAAGTCATACATTGCCATTTGTTTGCTTGTTTTCTGTTTGTTCAGTTTCTGCCATTTTTTGGGTTTGTTTTCTGTTTGTTAGGAGTAACTAAGTCCAACCCCTACTGAAGGAAAAATGAATTAGACTCTACCTTTGAAGAGGGTGTCAAAGTATTCCATAGTTTGTGATACTAATTTTGTAAATGATAATATTTTACATTTTCCAATTGTTTGTTGGAAGTACAGAGACATACAGTTAATTTTGACATATTGTCCTTGTATTTCACAACCTTGCTAAATACATTTATTCTACTATTCCAATTGTAGATTACTAAGGATTTTTTTTTTTAAGATTTTATTTATTTATTTGTCAGAGAGAAAGAGAGCACAGGTAGGGGGAGCAACAGGGTGAGGGGCAGTCAGAGGGAGAAGCAGGCTCCTTGCTGAGCAAGGAGCCCAATGTGGGACTCGATCCCAGGATCTTGGGATAATGACCTGAGCCGAAGGCAGACACTTAACCAACTGAGCGACCCAGGCATTCCTCTTTTTCTTCCTTCCTTCCTTCCTTTCTCTCTCTCTCTCTCTCCTTGCTTCCTTCTTTTAAAATTTTATCTATTTATATTTATTTATTTGGGGGTGGGTAGGGGCAGAGAGAGAGGGGGAGAGAGAATGCCAAGCAGGACTCCATGCCAAGTGCAGAGCTCAACATGGGGCTTGAGTTCACAGCCCTGAGCTGAAATCAAGAGTCAGACACTCAACTTACTTAGCCACCCAGACACCCCCTAAGGACTTCCTCCATTTCTTCTACATGCTTTCTGAATCTAAAGAGTTCTACATCTTCCTTTCCATTCTGGATGCTTTTTATTCTTGACTTAGTGCACTGGCTAGGACCTCTAGTATAATGTTGAACAGGATTGGTGTCCTTTTTTTAAAAAAAATTTTTTTAACAGTTTTTTTTTTTTAAAGATTTTATTTATTCATCTGTCAGAGAGAGAGAGAGAGAGAGAGAGAGATCACAAGTAGGCAGAGAGGCAGGCAGAGAGAGAGGGGGAATCAGGCTCCCTGCCGAGCAGAGAGCCCGAAGCGGGGCTCGATCCCAGGACCCCGAGATCGTGACCTGAGCTGAAGGCAGAGGCTTTAACCCACTGAGCCACCCAGGCGCCCCTGATTTTTTTATTTTTTATTATTTATTTATTTTTAATTAATTTTATTTTATTTTTTCAGTGTTCCAAGATTCATTGTTCATGTACCACACCCAGTGCTCCATGCAATACGTGCCCTCCTCAATACCCACCACCAGGCTCAGCCAACCCTCCACCCCCCTTAATCAGTTTCTATTTAGTTTTTTATTGTTTAAGAAGACTGCTTTATATAAGATGGCTGTTCTTCCATTGTGTGGCACAATGTCCAGGTGTCTTTTTTGTGACTGATACAAATTTTCCCACATCAGGTAATTGGTGGGGTTCATACAGGAGAAGGGAACAAACAGCTGGTGGCCAGAGAGGAGCCGGGTGGGAGGATGGGCGAATGAGGGGATGGCATCAAGGAGTGCACTTGCAGTGATGAGAAAAACAAAACAAAAACACATCTCTCAAGGGGATGAAAAAAAAAGATCAATTCTCTCTTATTTTATGGTTTTCAAGATACTGAGTCAGAATTCTCTGACAGGGGCGCCTGGGTGGCTCAGTGGGTTAAAGCCTCTGCCTTCGGCTCGGGTCATGATCTCAGGGTCCTGGGATCGAGCCCCGCATCGGGCTCTCTGCTCAGCAGGGAGCCTGCTTCCCCCTCTCTCTCTGCCTGCCTCTCTGCCTACTTGTGATCTCCCCCTCTCTCTCTCTGTCAAATAAATGAATAAAATCTTAAAAAAAAAAAAAAAGTTCTCTGACAATGAGCCTGTTTGGTTTTTGGTGTGGATTTCAGCGTCTGGGTGTGATGGGTTTCAGCCCATCGCACTTACTCTTCTGACCGCCTCAGTACCGCGTTGGTCCCGTGTCTGGCGGTGGGAGCGTCTGACGTGGGCCCCGTAGTCTGACCGCCCCCTTCCTGCTTTTGCTGTGACAAGATGCTGCACATTGAGCTCAGACATCTCCAACCCCAGGCCTGGAATCAGCCATTTCTACAAAGACATTTATAAGGAAAACGGAGATTTCAGGCTGGGTTTTTGGAGTGCTCCTTGCTGCTTGGCTGCTCACTGTTTCTGGGTCTTTTCAGTGGACAGAAGTAGGAAGTTTGTTTTAAATTAAACAGCATTACAAGATTTCATTGACACTTCCAGGTTATATTTATTTACAGGAATTTTATTTTACCTCCTTGCTCTTGCTCTTATATTTGTATCTTTTTTCTCCCACGCCAGAATCTTGGTTCTCAGTGACCCCGGGGGACGGAATTGTGATATTACAAGTGTTGAGTATGAGCTGCTTATCAGCTGCATCCCACAATAAGCCTAGAACAGTCTTAGGGCAAAAATACAAGCTTCACGGCTGCTCACATGATTATTGAAAACAGGCTATTTTGGCAATTTCCCACCGCCTGGGCGAACATCCGTCCCTGCTCCTGCAGCCTCGTGCAAGGGCGGAGCTGGTGCTGGCAGCCTTGACCTCCCCTTCCTCTAGTCACCTGCACCTTTGCTTTTTTATTTTCGTAAGTGTGATAAAATGTACATGATATAAAATCTATTGTAACCATTTTTAGGTACAATTCAGTGGCACTAAGTACATCCTCCGTACTGTGTAGTCATCGTCTGTATCTGTTACCAGAACCTTTTAACCACTTGAAACAGAAACTCTGTCCCCTTTATTTAATTAATTTATTTATTTATGACAATATTATTTTATTTATTTATCAACATATAATGTATCATTTGTTTCTGGGGTACAGGTTTGTGATTCATCAGTCTTACCCAATTCACAGCACTCACCATAGCACATACCCTCCCCAATGTCCATCTCCCAGCCACCCCATCCCTCCCACCGCCCTCCACTCCGGCAACCTTCGGTTTGTTTCCTGAGACCAAGAGTCTCTTATGGTTTGTCTTCCTCTCTGGTTTTGTCTTGTTTCATTTTTCCCTCCTTTCCCGTATGATCCTCTGTCTTGTTTCTCAAATTCCTCGAATCAGTGTGATCATATGATAATTGTCTCTCTCTGACTGACTTTATTTCGCTTAGCATAATACCCTCTAGTTCCATCCACGTCGTTGCAAATGGCAAATTTTGTTTTGTTTTGTTTTGTTTTTTGATGGCTGCATAGTATTCCATTGTATATATATACCACATCTTCTTTACCTATTCATCTACGGATGGACATCTAGGCTCTTTGCATAGTTCGGCTATTGTGGACATTGCAGCTATAAACATTGGGGTGCACATGCCCCTTTGGATCACTACGTTTGTATCTTTGGAGTAAATACCCAGTGGTGCAATTGCTGGATCGTAGGGTAGCTCTATTTTTAACTTTTTGAGGACCCTCCATATTGTTTTTCCAGAGCGGCTGCACCAGCTTGCGTTCCTACCAGCAGTGTAGGAGGGTTCCCCTTTCTCTGCATCCTCGCCAACATCTATCGTTTCCTGACTTGCTAATTTTAGCCATTCTGACTGGTGTGAGGTGGTATCTCATAACTGTGAGTTTTGATCTGTATTTCCCTGATGCTGAGTGATGTTGAGCACTTTTTCTTGTGTCTGTGGGCCATTTGGATGTCTTCTTTGCACAAATGTCTGTTCATGTCTTCTGCCCATTTCTTGATTGGATTATTTGTTCTTTGGGTGTTGAGTTCGTAAGTTCTTTATAGATTTTGGATACTAG
>JAPYYM010001762.1:0-13083 GCA_028534135.1 Potos flavus
AAAAAAAAGAGAAAAAAAGGAAACCATAAAGGAAATTTTAAATAGTTAAATTTAAACCAAAGTGCTTCATGTCAAAACCCATCGGCTGGAACTAAGCTGGTACTTTGAGAGACATCTATAGCTTTAAATGCAAACATGAAGGAAAAAAGTCTGAAAATAAATCAGTGAAATATTCAACTTGAAGAGTGGAAGAGCGGGAATGACTGGTACTAAATGCAGAAGGAAGGAAACAAGCGGAGAAGCAGCGTTAGTGGGAGGGGGGAGACCCCAGCGACGGTTAGCATTAGAGCAGTCCACGGAGCGAGGCATCTAACACACGGGATTGCCGTACCTTACTTGGAAAATGGAAAAGAAAACGAAGCTGTATTTGAGTTGTGGTTCCAGGTGGTGACTTTGCAGGATCTCAGGTCCCCTCCCGACAAGCGGGGAGGAGAGTGCGTCTCCCATGAGGCCGTCGTGGAGTTACTGGGGGAGCGTGCGAGGGGCCGTTAACGAGTTCTCCGTCAGCGTTGGCGGGAACAAAACGAAGAACAGCAGGGTTTAGTCTCGGGGATTAGAACTCCAGCCAGAGCCATGACAGGCACATGAAGCACCAAACAAGTGCCCCCTGGACCCTCGACCTGTGGCGGCACAGGGTTCCCTCCGCCCCTCCCGGAGCAGAAGGTGTGCCCGGCGAGAATCTGAGGCTCGGGTAATGAACACACACTGAAACACACAGCAGCGTTTGTGACAATGCCCCAGGCACACGGTGGCCTGCGGGGCGACCGGCGCCTGTGGGTGCTTCCGTGGCACGAGGTCGCGCGGGAGCAGAAACTGTTCCAACATTACACAAAATGCACGACCTGAGCATCGTGACTGCGAGTGCGACCATAAAGTATGTCGTGGGTTAGGAAAACCATATCCTGTAAATGATAAGCTCATAAAACCATCGGAAGTTGAAGACAAGCATTTAAGATATTCTAAGAGGGAGGGCTTCCTGGGGTTTACCGCTGACTTACAACTTAAGATTTCTTATCAAGAAGTATTTGCAGCCACTTAAAATAAATAAAACATAATAAAACGGAAAACGATCAGCTCACGCATCAACTAATGAGGAAATTAATCAGAGTCTTGACTGAAGCCGACACGATTCGGGAACGCAAGTTTTCATGAAGAAAGTCAGACACAGGCAGCGATGGCTGGTGGGGTCGCGGGGCAACCACACCTGTAAGTTCGTGAAGTGATGGCTGAGATCAAGGAGGCGTCACTTTTCCCCAACTTGGTCTATAAGCTTAATACAATTCTCAAATTCCCAGCATTTTTTCTTTTTTGTTTTTGGACAGAATAGTTGAACAGATGAAACGGTGCCAAGAGAGATGGAGCGGGAAGAACGACGCTTCTGCGCTCAGCGGCACTCAAGGCGAAGGGGCCTGGCGGACAGGCAGCACGCACCCCGCGGGGGAAGAGCACGGCCCGAGCCGGGCTCGCACAGACCCACCGGACGACCCAGACCGCCCCCGTCAGCCACCCGGTCAGCCACTGGGGAGGCACAGCGCCCGTCACGCCTGGCTGGCGGGGACATAAGGTACCGAGTGGACAAGGGTCAGGCGGTTCCTGTGAACGCACACACGCAGCCGCCGTCGTCCCAGCAGCTGTGACGGGGGCACGCGAGCACTCGGCGCCCTCCACGTGGGGTGCAGAGCACGCGGATGGCCGCCCGCCCCGGGTCCAAGACTGCGGACGGGAACAGCGGGTCTTCAGAGGATGCTGCTGCCCGAAAAAGCCAGTCGTGGAAGGTTCCACGGTGAGACCACAGACACGCGTGACAACAGGAGGGAAGCAGAACAGGTGACTGGCCGCCAGGAGCTGGGGGGGATGAGTGTGCTGACAGAGGGGACTCGGGAGGGATCCTTGTGGTGACGGAATATTCCGGATCTTGACTGTGCTGGTGGACACACGTGTGATAATACCGCGCGGACCTGGGTGCTGACGTGCACACCCACACGTGTGATAATACCACATGGATCTCAACACACACACACACACGTGTGATAATACCGCATGGACCTCGGCACACACACACACGTGTGATAATACCGCATGGACCTCGGTGCTGATGCGCACACACGCACACACGTGTGATAATACTGCATGGACCTCGACACACGCATACACGTGTGATAATACTGCATGGACCTTGGTGCTGACACACGCACACACACGTGTGTAATACTGCGTAGACCTCGGTGTTTATGTGTGCGCCCGTGCACACACACACGTGTGATAATACCACATGGATCTCAACACACACACACACACGTGTGATAATACCGCATGGACCTCGGCACACGCACACACGTGTGATAATACTGCATGGATCTCAACACACACACACACGTGTGATAATACCGCATGGACCTCGGTGCTGATGCGCACACACGCACACACGTGTGATAATACTGCATGGACCTCGACACACGCATACACGTGTGATAATACTGCATGGACCTTGGTGCTGACACGCGCACACACACGTGTGTGATAATACTGCGTAGACCTCGCTGTTTATGTGTGCGCCCGTGCACACACACACGTGTGCGGGGCACGTGGGAAACGTGAACACCATCGGCAGACGGTATCCGTGGCCACGTCCCGTATCGGCCCAGAACGGCCGGCGTGTCTCACGCCGCAGGATGGACAGTAACTCTGTCTGTCTGTCCGTGGGCTTCTGCTCGTCTCGCATGAAAGGGAACCAGCGCCCTGGGATCCAGAGTCACCGAGGCCCCAGGCCTGCGAAGCCTCAGGGCGCGTGCGCTCGGTGCAGAACCCCTGCGGGCAGCACGTCCCTCCCCTGGGACACGGGCAGCCGGCGCGTCCCCCGGGCCGGGGAAGGGAGCTGGCACACGCACGTCCGCAGCAGCCCAGTGTGGGGAGCCCGTGGTCCGGCTGCGGGGAGGCCGGCCGGGACTGGGAGAAGGTGTCCGGGCGGCCCCTGCACGTCAGACGGGGGCCCCTGCGGCTCGGAGAGGCGGCGTCGACCGGAGCCCGGCAAGGGCCTGTGCTGCACGGGGCGGCTGTGCCAGAAACATCCTGGAATGTTCTCCAGGAAGAAACGCAGACACTGTGCTGGTGGAGAGCGGAGTCCTCTGCAAGGCCCACCACACCCAGATCACGACACTCGCCTCCGAGACTGCCCTTCGCCGCGGGACTGGGAGACGGCCGTCCCAGGAGCACACGTCTGAGCTCGGAGCCTCCCTGTGTCCCCGACGATCCCCGAGGCTCAGAGGACGTGGCCCCCGCAGGCCTCAGGCCCCGGCCCCCGCGAGCAGGCTGGCCAGGACGGCAGCCCGGCCCTGAGGCCCCCGGGCTCCTGTCGGCTCCAGGCACGGCAGCAACGCTCGCTCGGCAGCAGCGGCTCCCTGCTCGGTGGGACTGAGGCCATCGGAGGAGAGGACGACGGCGCTCTGGTCCGCAGGGGAAGTGCGGAGACGCACGCCGCTGCCGGACTCTTTCCTGTGACCGCGCTGTGACCCGTGGGGCTGCCGGTGAGCTCCCGTCCAGCAGGGGCCTGCGCCCTCCGCGCCCGAGCGCTCGCGTCTCAGGACCACCGTGGCTGCCTCGTCTGACCCGGGGGCACCCGTCTCGCTCTGGCCCACGACCTCGAGGGCCCCATGCAACCAGCATCCGGGGACGGAAGAGCAGGTCCTCTCAGGGTGAGCCCCGTGAGCGGGACGCTGGGGAGAAACCCCAGCAAGGTCCGGGAGGAGGCCCCCGTGCCTCCTGTCGTCCACGGCTCTCACGGAAGCCTCTCTCCGCCCGGGGAAAACAGGCTGCACACTGCCGTCCCCGAAACGAGGCAAAGGCTGGAGGACAGAAGCGGGAAGCTGCCACAGTGGGCCACCCCCGCCCTCACCCGCCGCGGTCCTCCTCGTTGGTGGCCTGGGTGCCGCGGGAAGGCCCCCGGCTGCTCCGTCCAGGCAGGCCACACCAGGTGAGGCGTGTCATCTGCACAGAGCAGAACACTCATGGAGACCCTGCTCCACATGGTCTGGG
Source organism: Potos flavus (assembly GCA_028534135.1). Classification (NCBI taxonomy): domain Eukaryota; kingdom Metazoa; phylum Chordata; class Mammalia; order Carnivora; family Procyonidae; genus Potos; species Potos flavus. The sequence continues at coordinate 4,033 of JAPYYM010001762.1, forward strand.
GACTCGAAATATGCCCCCTGTGCCACGGGGTCCCATAGGTCCCGGAATTTCTGCCAGCAAGCCTCCAGCCTAGAATCTGCCGACGGAATCACTGCTGTGGGAGACGAACGGTGGCAGAGAGAGACGCCCTGGTGGCACCTGCGATTCAGCAAGTGTGTGCGGCAACTGCGTGATCACACCCACGCCGGGGCGGCGGAGCTGAAATCCCCGCTGCGGTTCACGGAGACGCTGCGTCCTGCAGGCCACACCCACCGCATCCACCTGCAGCTGGAGGCAGAGTGGCCCAGCCGGGCTCGAGCTCATCCTGGACTGGCACCCCAGTGTCCCCAGTGTCCCCGGCGTCCCCGGTGTCCCCAGTGTTCCCAGTGTCCCCAGTGTCCCCGGTGTCCCCAGTGTCCCCGGTGTCCCCAGCATCCATGGCATCCCCAGCGTCCCTGGCATCCCCTCCATCCCCAACATTCCCAGTGTCCCCGGTGTCCCCAGCATTTCTGGCATCCCCAGCGTCTCCGGTGTCCCCCGAGTGCCCAGCGTCCCCAGAGTCCCCAACGCCCCCAACATCTCCAGCACGATGGACTCAGACAAGCAAACCACACGCTGCTGAAGACATGGTTGTCGTTCCAAGCCTCTGAACCCTGGGGCGCAGGCTTATGCCCCAGCAACGGCTGACCGGTACCTACTCCCCGCACACCTAACAGACACAATCGTGCCGAGTGCTGCGCCGAGATAAACAGCATTCTTCACGGCACAAATCCAACTGTCAGCAAAATACACGGAGAAAGAGGTCATTGCTCAAAGATATTTAACAAAAAGGAAAGTAGCCAACACAAGGAAGTGCAGTGAGCTTTTGACAAGCAGCAGCCAAAGTACAGGAAGACGGATGACGACAGACTTTCCTCGGGGCTGCAGCGTGCGCCGCATGCTCTCCTTGGTGAGTCGGAACTGATCACCGGCCCTTTCTCCCGCCAGGTCCCGCCGGGTAATTACCGAGGATGCACGGGTAAGACGAAGCTCGGATTCTGAGGTTGTCTGATCGGCGGTGGCCAGAAGCCTGAACACAGCCCTGCCTGGTGGACACAGGCTAGGGGTCCCCACTGGCCGCCACTCCCAGCAAGCTGGCCAAGGAGGAGAGTCGATGGAACAGCACCTTCGTGTGCCTGGGTTTGGGATCCAGTTATTCCAGAAGTTCTCTGTAAATGAGGTCGAGCTAAGCAGCCTGACACTCGCCCACAACTCGACCCACGGACAGACAGCCAGACACTCGGCCGCACCAGGGGCTGGGGGCAGGGGTGGGGAGGGAGTGAGGAGTCCCACCGACAGGGAGAGAGAATCGGTGGCACGAGCATGTGGCCCGTACAGAGGAGACGGGAACGGGGGCGTGGCTGGGCTCGCCCCCACTCACTGCAGCCAGGACCCAGGCCTCCTAGGACCCTGGCTGTGTGAACATGGGGGACAACAGGGCAAGACCCGAGGCTCACTTGTCCCGTCGAAAGTCCCGTCACTCAGACTGCAGTCCGACAGCGCTAGGACACGGCCCGTCCATGCTGCGCTCGGTTCCCTCTGCTGGCAGGACAAACGACCGAGCGTTTAATGGCTCGAACCAACACCGGGTTAGCACCCTACAGTGCTGTGGGTCAGAAGTCCCAGGTGGGTCCCAGGGGGCTAAGCGTTCCCACGTGGAGACTGACCACAGTCCTTGGCCCACGGCCCCTTCTCATCGGAGAAGCCCACGTCCCATCTTTCTCTTCGGCCTGCCTCCCAAGGACCTGCGGTTAGACTGGGCCCACCTGCCTAACCCAGGATTGCCTCAACGGCAAGGTCAGGCCATCGGCAGCCCTAATCCACGCGTCTCAGTCCCCCACTACCTCACCAAGTAACGCAGTCACGCATTCTGGGGATTTGGGTGTGGACACCTTTGGGGCCACTGTTTGGGCCGTTCTTGGAGGGCCGCTAAGGACTGAGTGGGATGCAGCGGCTCATCGGGACCTGAACTGTGTCTTTTATGGGTTCAGAACACTGTGGGGCTCCATGACACACCAGTGGGGGATCCGTGAGCCTCCTGTCCTCACTCGTCACGAGCAGACAACATGTGACAGGTCTGCCTCCGCTGTGTCCTTGAAAAAACGCCCTTTGGCCGGGCCAGCTCACGGCCCCCAGGATGCAGGGGATGGGCTGGAAAGACTGGGGTGCCCCGTCAGGGAGCTTCTCAGGCCTCCAGAAGTGTCAGCACGCGGAGGCCGGTTCGTGGCGGGGCTCACGGCCACGGGGTGAGGAAGCCGCAGGTGCTGGGCTCACTGCCCGGGAAGCGAGATCGTTCAGACCAGGGTCGGACACCCCGGCACCAGTGTGAGCCTGGCCCACATGCCGCTCCAGCACTTCCGGGAGAACGGGACCCTTTCCAGCTTCCAAGAGCGTCCCCGACACGACGGCCTGTCGTCTGGCCCTTCGTCGACGCCCCTTTCCGAGGGGGGATGGGAGAGTCTGACTTGCAGGCGGGACTGCGAGCTTGGCCATGCTAGCTGCGCGCTCTGGGGGGACGTGGCTGGCTCGCATTTTCGGTGTGTGCCGTGCTTTCCGGGCCCCCCGCGGACACCCACAGCCGTGAGAACGGGAAGGCCCAGCTCCCCGTCCAGCCCCGGTCGCTGACGCCGCCCTTCCCGCCGCTGCCAATCAGCTCTGCCCGCGCACGAGGTCCCAGCCAACATGCCATAACCCTAAAAAGCCAAACCATCTATTTTTAATTCTGTCCCTGGCACAGCACTGAGCTCCTATGCACTAAAAGGAAGGTTTGCTCGTAAGGGGGACAAAATTCTGGTTCAAAAAGGTAGTAATACGTTAAAAGTATGCTTAAAAACAGAGGTTTTAGGGGAACTGTACTGACTCTAAAATTTACCTTGAAACGCATCCAAAATCGGATGGATTACTGAGTGGACGGTTGTGTGATAAAGTACGAGTGGTAAGACATTATTGGTAGAAATCTAAGTAATGGGACTTCATCGGTTTCCTGCACAACTCGCCCAACTTTGTTGTGTAGCAGAATAGTGTCCTGGTGATGCTGGGAAGCACGCCTCTTCCTTAGATGAAGGCATCACGGATCGCAAGCTACATTCTTTCGAGGCTACAGAAGAAGTGAAACCTTATCTTCTACTTTCTAATCTGCCAGAGACCTCACAGGACATCTGTCAGAGAACACGGGACGCCTGGGCTCCCCTCCTGCCCGTGGCTTGTAAGGGGCACGTGACCTTCCACGTGACCGTGGCCAGCCACAGCTGAGCAAACGCCCCCGGGGCCGTGAGCACAGACTGGGTAAGGAGGGACCCGCCCCACCCCCACTGGTTAAGTCACTGTCGAGGGTCCCTAGGGTCCTGGCGAGCTCCAGCCAGTGGAAATCCCCTGGTCATTGTCAGGACCGACTCCAGTCCACGGAGCGAGACGGACACGGGGAGGAAGAGCTGCTTTGCCGGCTGCCACCCGGTCGTGAGCTCTGCAGCCGTCGTCCATCGCGCCCCTCCCGCACAGGCACACCAACGCCGCCATGGCACAGACGCAAGCGTTCTCCCTTTCCCTTCGCAAGGAAACCAGACTCAGGTGGGTTGAGTAACGTGTCGCAGGGCGCCTGCTGCCAGCGGGCTGGGATCACGCACGAGCGCGCAGAAGCACGTCCCTGAGCCAGGTGCAGCCCCAGGTGCAGCGATCACCACCACTCGCGGGTGTGCTAGAAAGCAGAGCTTCTGGACCACCCAGACCTCCCCAGTTAGAGCCTGTGTCTTCGAAGGAAGCCCGGAGCTTCCGCAGGACACGGATGCTGAGAAGCATCCAGGTCCCTCAACTGCTCCACCAGTGGTTCTCAGATCTTCTCGTGATCGGAATCATCTGGAAGGCCAGGTAAAATACGGATTTCTGGGCCTTACCCCCCAGACTTTTGTATTCCGTAGGACGGCGTGGAAGACCCGAGAATCTGCCTTCCTAACAAGTTCCCAAGTGCCGCTGGTGCTGCTGGTCCGGGGACCACACTTTGAGAAACAGTCCCCTTCCCTAGCCTGCTCCCAAGCCCTCCCGCAGGTGCTGTATCTGTCAGAATATATGTGCTAGCACACATCTCCCAGGCTGGTCGACTCACAAACTCCCCGACATTGACTCTACGGTGCACACTGAAGTTTTTACAACACCTTCCAGTTTCCAGCGGAACTGGGATTTCTCTGCAAACGTGCAATATTTCATCGGAGCTGAAAACCGAAATGCCACAACTGTACAAGCTACACTTGGAAGGGGTCCAGGCACTAATTTCTCCATGTTCTCCATTTTAGTCGTGTCTTCCCTCTGATGGTAGGAAATGGGCACACATCACGGTCATTTGAAATTTCTGGGGAGACAATAATCGTGAGATAGGCAATAATCATATGCCAGTAAAATACTCTGCCTCACATAACAAATATGGAGCAACTAAAAGAACTTGAAGTGACCCAAAAAAAAAAAAAAAAATCAAGGTCTTGGTGTCTATCCTGATAAATAACTTCCCCAAGTGTCTGGGTTTATCGTCTGTAAATGCAGCCTCCCTGAGAACATTATCTCAAAGCCCAAGGAAACCGAAACATGGTCAAATTGAAGAACAAGTGTGGCTAAATGAGGAGAGAAATGCAGTGACCCCAGGAATTTGGGAAAGCAACAATACAGCAAACTCACAGGAACACAGTCATGGGGTAAAAATACAGCTCTTACAGCTAAAAAGGGGTAAAAATAGAGTTGTTACAAATCAGCTGTATAACTACGCTTGTCATCTTCAAACCGCGCGCATCTTCTAGACTAAACCATCCGACACCTCGTGTTATGGATTCACCGGGGGGAACACAGCTGGGACTCCAGCACGCCACGTGCTGGCCGGCCACGGGGCCACTTCCATACGGGTCCGTCTGGTCGCTCCGGACTGGCGTACCGATCATGTATGTCTCTGGCACTCACACGCGGAGGCTGCGTGTCCAACTGTGCTGCGTAGTAACTGCATTCGCGCACCTGTGTGCGACTCAGAGCTGAGTGCGGAGGCCACGGCTGCCGTCCTGATGACGCGACAGCACCCGAATGAGCAGTACTTGAAACAATTCAGGGTTTGTGAACAACTAAAATACTGTGAGTTCTGAAAAATACTACGCTTTCTGCTTCAGATTTGATTTTTTCCAAATTGTACTTTGGGTCTCTGGCTTTTTCCCCATAACAGACTCCGTTAAGATTAAGACAAGTACAAAAGCAGACGTGTGGCTTCCCAAAGCAGCACTTTCCCTCCCTTCCTGTTCTTTTGTGACCTGAGTTATTACAAGGAGGTAGAAGTGGAGGAGAAAGGAAGAGGCAGAAGGTGCGTAGGTGAGTCTGGCAGGAAGGGACGTCCCCCGTCGGCAGGTGCAGGTGGCTCTGGGCGTGGGTGCAGTCACTGTGCAAGCCGCCCGCGTCAGCCTCCGCCGCCCAGAGCTCTGCCCTCCCGGTTAGAGAAGGCACGGCGTGGGACCAACCACAGTGTGAGTGACCACTGCAGGCTCCTAGGTCCTTCTCGCAGGGAGGGGGCTCTACCCTCCCGCTGAGAGCAAACCCCACCCGACGTCCCTGAGACTGTCCTCCATGGGTCGGCACACACCGGCTCGCTGCCTGCTGCTGTATGACTTCTCCATTTCCAAATGGTTGAAAAATGTTCCGGAATATTTTGTGACCTGAAGATCAAGTTCCAACGTCCATGCATAAAGCATGCTGGTCGTCACAGCTACGTGCTTACGCACTGTCACTGGCTGCTGGCTGGTTGCTGGGGGTCCTGGCTGTGAGGGGACCAGACGTGGCCTCTGGTGGCCTCATGCTCGTGGCTCAGTGCACCCCAGGCCGTGACAATGCAGTCACAAGATGGCAGCATGACAAGCGCCCCATTCACGGCTGGGCTGAGGCGTTTCATCCCAGAGCCGGCATCGCATCAAAACAGGGGAGGGGCGGACTCTGCCTGCGGTGCTTGGCAGGTGCCGGTGTGTGGATTAGTCACACCGCGCCCCCTGGGCTGACGCACGGCGAGCCTGAAGGAGCGCTCGTCACGACCCCCAGGCAGCAGGGTCAGGAAAGCAATCGGCGTATCCCAACAGGGCAGAACCTCTTTCAATATAACAATCAGGCTTCAAGCAAGTAATTTCGTAAGTGGCTTATTTGTTAGCCAAACAAGGAAAGCCATCCGCGACTCGTTGCCTGGATCGTGTTGACTGCAGCGTCCAGACCCGTGGCTCCCAGGCGGCAGGCTCGTGGAAGGCTGGCAGCTTCGGCGACTCTCGCCTGAAGACATGGTCAAGGGCTGAGGACAGCGACCGTAACACCCACTGCGCCTTAAAAACGAGGCGAACTCTCCCCACGGGGCCGCCTCACTCTGGCTGCATCCGTGAGCGTCACTGACAACACAGCTCCCGTGATGACTGAAGAGGTCAGCAGCCGTCTCAGGAACTAGAGAAGCAGGCTCCGTGACCAGCCCGAGCAGAAGAGCCACGGCCGGGAGCACGGGGATCTGGCACAACCTGCAGCGGAATCTGTTAGACGTGTTAGACTGGTGGCGGTGAAACAGGCAGAGGAGGGAAAGCCTCGGGTGCACGGCCTACAACACTCCCGAAGCTGCCAGGTGAAGCTCTGCGTTCTCTGCTGTGCTCTCAGCAGCTGGAAGACACTCGAATCTGTCCCGGTCCTTGAACCCGGGCGCCAACGACGAGCCCTTTACCCTCCTCAGTCCTGGGAGGTTTTGTCCGAAACAGCAGCTGCGTGTCTTGACTGGCTCGTCCACACGGCAGGCCGACAGCACAGGTGCCGTGAAGCTTTACTTGCAGCCGCTGAGGTCGAGGTCGAGACTGCAAGTTTCCTGAGGGAGAACTGCCTTCCGCCATTTTTATTAAACACTGAATGACGGCAGGATTCGCTTGCTACTGTGTGCTGACGAATCCAGCCTAAAACTACAAGGCAAAACAATCCTTGCACGCAGAATTCACTCTGCAGTAGAGTCTCCCTGATGACAATGCTCGAGCCACAAGCAATGACAGCAACTGCACACACGCCCCATGCTCTGAGAAGTCGCGCACGAGCGTTACCTCCGTTCCCACCCCATCGGAAGCAGAAGGAGCCCCAGGCCCAGTCCCGGGGACCTCAGCGCGGGGGGGGGACAACCTTCCACATTTCAGAACTCACTGGCTGCATTTTAGGGGTTTGCCCCAACCCTCAATTGAAAATGATTATGTGCAATGTGGTGAAATCTAAACAGACAAACATCAAGTGTGGAATCTAACAGATCCTAAATGCTCGTCAAGCCGTGAGCAAGCCTGTGGACTGAACCGTGTTTGGCAGCGACTATCTGTGTGAAAAGACCGTTTCAAAGGGGAGAGATCCACGATTTCATTAACGGATGAACACGCGCAAGCAACTGTGGTGACAGGGAATGCTAACTTTGAACCCCAATCAAATAAAATGTAATTTCATTCCCTAAACTCCTTAAAAATGTAATTTCATTCTTTTCATCCACTGAGCTGTATTTCAAAAAAAAAAAAAATCATACTCTTTTTACTGTTATATTTTCAAAGTCACCAATGAAAAGATTGTAAGAGATTTCTTTCCTCTTTTCTTACATAAGTACATACATATTATCCTCAATTTTTTCTCCTAGCCCACGAAGCCTGAAATATTTACTATCTGGCCCTTTAACAAAAAAAGTTGTCTAATCCTTGCTCTAGATATCAATTTAGTCCCCAAATTATGTTTAACTTTTTTAGATAATGCCTGTAACTGACATCATCCTACATGGTTTTAAGTTATCATTCACAAAAAGAACCGTGGATGGATGAATGAATGGACAGATAACGTCCTGTTTTGTAATCTTTGAATACAATGATCAATGGTCATTATGAACGTCCATAGTTCAAAACACAAAGCAAAGAGAAGCAAATCATAAGAGACTCTTAATAACAGAGAATAAACTGAGGGAGGTGGGCAGGGGGATGGGCTAGACGGGGGGTTGGGCACTGAGGAAGCGCTTGTTGTGAGCGCCGGGTGCTGTAAGTGATGAATCACTGAATTCTACCCCGGAAACCAATATTACACATTGTGGTAACTACCTAGAATTTAAATAAAATTTTGAAAAAATAAATAAAAACAAGGCAAATTATGTTAAGAGCATTTCCTTGACCTTGGTGAGTCAAGAAATATTACTGTTAACATGGTCACTAGTCGGGGAGCCTGGGGGGCTCAGTGGGTTAAAGCCTCTGCCTTCGGCTCAGGTCATGATCTCAGGGTCCTGGGATCGAGTCCCGCATCAGGCTCTCTGCTCAGTGGGGAGCCTGCTTCCCCCTCACTCTCTGCCTGCCTCTCTGTCTACTTGTGATCTCTCTCTGTCAAATAAATAAATAACATCTTTTTAAAAAAAAACAAACATGGTCACTAGTTTGCTGCTCTTCTAGAGGGAAGTGGAGTCATTATAAAACAATATCATCGGGAAGTTTCATCCAAGCAGAAGCTGCCGTGCCCAGATGTCTGCAAGGGGAAGTTTACATTGTTTTTCTTCAGAGGATTTTAATCCAAATAATAACAAAAAAGAACTTTATTCAGTATATATAAAATATTATAAATTATTTCCTTCTAAGTAGAAAATAGAAGAACTGACACAATCTGTACTTTAAATTACCCTCCAAATGGTCATAGGTTGTGGTTTGCCAAATTAAAGTGTCTTCTTATCAAATGTGAAAATTTTATACCCAGAAGCCTTGAAGATGTAACTATTTTCTTTTTTTAATTTAATTTTATTTTTTCAGTGTTCCAAGATTCATAGTTCATGCACCACACCCAGTGCTCCATGCAATACGTGCCCTCCTCAATACCCACCACCAGGCTCGCCCGACCCCCCACCCCCACCCCTCCAAAACCCTCAGTCTGTTTCTCAGAGTCCACAGTCTCTCATGGCTCGTCTCCCCCTCCGATTTCCCCCAATTCACCCTTCCTTTCCTTCTCACAAAGTCCTCCGAGTTATTCCGTACGCTCCACACGTAAGTGAGACCAGCTGCCCCC
>JAPYYM010001763.1:0-13082 GCA_028534135.1 Potos flavus
AGAAGAGAGCGCACAAGCAGGCGGAGCAGCAGCAGAGGGAGAAGTAGGCTCCCCACTAAGCAAGGAGCCTGACGCAGGGCTCAATGCCAGGACCCTGGCCAGGATCATGACCTGAGCTGAAGGCAGATGCTTAACCGACTGAGCCACCCACGCATCCCGTTCCTAACTAGTCTCGATTTCTCTGGTAGCCACCCTCACTCCCCAGAAGGGAGAAACAAACGAAGAAATAAGTTCACATTATGAGCTCCATCTCGAATCCCCGTGAGGAAATGGATTTGTTTGGGTGAGGCAGCCACCACCGTCAGATCCCGGGAGTCCCTGTCCTGCCCGCCAGCTCAGCAACATGGTCCCCATCGCCTGGGGCATTCCTGCTTTTAGTGTGTTGTTTTACTGCAGTGCAGTGGTAATTGATGTAAACGCTCTATTAAACAGATGGAGGAATGAGCCGGAAGCATCTTAGTTAAAAGGCAGCTCGATTCTATCAGGCTGTTGAAACATTTTACCCTCTGATTTAATTTTATTCTGCTGGGATCCACTGGGGGACGCTCCTGGTGCTCACTGTTGTCATTCACGTGTGTACATTCTGGAAAAAAGATCTCTTTTCTGCCCTTCCTCCCACCCAGATTAAGGGCGTGAAGCGAAGACATAAACACCATCCATCGAAGGGTCTTCTCTTGTGAGTTCTCTGCTGCCAACAGGCAAATGGGCAGGCAGCCTCGCTGGCAGGTGACAAGGGAGAGGGGAAGAAATCATTACTGCCTAGTGAACCTTGAAATGGTGTGGAAGCTTGGTCTGAGGCCATGAATCCAAACCTCTGAGTTTTCCAGAGTGTCTCTGAAATATGAACTGAGTATTTCACTTCTTCCCTTCTGGTTAAGTACCCGGATGTAGAATCATATAAGTGGTATACTTATATATATATATATATATATATATACTTATATATATATATTTATACTTATATATAAGTACTTATATATATACACCAAATAAATTATTTAAACTGAAAAGATGATAAAGATTGGGATTAGAACATATTCTTAAAGAATAGTTTAAGGACGCTATATAATAATAAAGGGAACAATCCAACAAGAAGATACAACAATTGTAAATATTTATGCACCAGGCATGGGGTCACCTAAATACATAAAACAGTTAATGACAAACATAAAGGAACTAATCGATAATATAATAATAGTTACGGACTTTAACACCTCACTTACATCAATGGACAGATCATCTAAACAGAAAATGAACAAGGGGACAATGCCTTTGAATGACACACTGGACTAGATGGATTTAACAGATATATTCAGAACATTCTACCCTGAAACAGCAGAATACACATTCTTTTCGAGTGCACATGGAATATTCTCCAGAATAGATCATATATTAGGCCCCAAAATAAGTCTCAACAAATTTAAAAAGATTGGAGTCATACCATCCATCTTTTCTGAGGATGATGCTATAAAACTAGAAGTTGACCACAAGGAAAAAATCTGGAAAGAGCACAGATATATACGGAGGTTAAATAACATGCTTCTAAACAATGAATGGGTCAACCAGGAAATAAAAAAGTACATGGAAACAAATGACAATGAAAACACAATAGTTCAAAACTTTTGGGATGCAGCAAAAATGATTCTAAGAGGAAAGTTTAGAGCAATACAGGCCTACCTCAAGAAGCAAGAAAAATCTCAGATAAACAGCCTAACCTCACACCTAAAGGAGCTAAAGAAAGAAGAACAAAAAAAAACTTAAACCAGCAGAAGGAAGAAAATAATAAAAATTAGAACTGATAAATGGTATGGAAACTAAAAAAACAATAGAACAGATCAATGAAACCAGGAGCTGACTCTTTGAAAAAAAAAATCAATAAAATTGATTAACCTCTAGTTAGACTTATCAAGAAAAAAAGAGAAAGAACCCAAATAAATAAAACCACAAGTGAGAGAGACCACAGCACAGAAATACAAATAATTATAAGAGAATATTATGAAAAACCAACAAGTTGGACAACCTAGAAGAAATGAATAAATTCCTAGAAACATATAACCTACCAAAACTGAAGCAGGAAGAAATAGAAAATCTGAACAGACTGATTACTAGCGATGAAATTGAATCAGTAATTAAAGAACTCCCAACAAACAAAAATCCAGCACCAGATGGCTTCACAGGTGAATTCTACCAAACATTGAAGGAAGAGTTAATACCTAGTCTTCTCAAATTATTCCAAAAAATAGAAAAGGAAGATAAACTTTCAAATTCATCTACGAGACCAGAATTACCCTGATACCAAAACCAGATAGACACCACAAAAAAACAGAACTACAGGATAATATCTCTGATAAATGCAAAAAATCCTCAACAAAATTCTAGCAAACCAAATTGAACAATACATTTAAAAAACCATTCACCACGATCAAGTGGGATTTGTTTCCGGGTTGCAAGGGTGGTTCAATATTTGCCAATCAATCAATGTGATACATTACATCAATAAGAGAAAAAATAAGAAACATATGATAATTTCGATAGATGTAGAAAAAGCATTTGACAAAGAACATTCATACAATCATTCATGATAAAGACTCTCGACAAAGTAGGGTTAGAGGGAACATACCTCAACATAATAAAGGCCATACATATATAAAAATCCCACAGCTAACATCTTCGATGGGGAAAAAATTGAGAGCTTTTCCCCTAAGGTCAAGAACAAGACAATGTCCACTCTCACCACTTTTATTCAACATAGTACTGAAGTCCTAGCCATAGTAATCTAGTAAGAAAAAGAAATAAAAGGCATCCAAGTGGATAGGGAAGAAGTAAAACTTTCCTATTTGTAGATGACAGGGTACTATATAGAAACCACAAAAGACTCCATCAAAAAACTTCTAGAACTGATAAATTCAGTAAAGTCATAGATAAAAAATGAGTGTACAGAAATCTGTTCCATTTCTCTACACTAATAGTGAAGCAGCAGAAAGAGAAATTAAGAAAACAATTCCATTTACAGTTGCACTAAAAATAGTAAGATACTTAGGAATAAACCTAACCAAAGAGGAGAAAGACCTGTACTCCAAAAATTATAAAACACTGATGAAAGAAATTGAAGATGATACAAAGAAATGGGAAGACATTCCATGTTCGTGGATTGGAAGAATAAATATCGTTAAATGTCTATACCACCCAAAGCAATCTATACATTTAATGCAATACCTATCAAAACACCAACAGCATTTTTCCACAGAGCTAGAATGAACAACCCTAAAATTTGTATGGAACTACAAAGACCCTGAGTAACCAAAGCAATCTTGAAAAAGAAAAGCAAAACTGGAGGCATCACAATTCTGGACTTCAAGTTATGTTACAGAGTTATAGTGATCAAGACAGTATGGTACTGGCACAAAAATAGGCACATAGATCAATAGGACAGAATAGAAAACCCAGAAATAAACCCACAATTATATAGTCAGCTAATCTTTGACAGAGCAGGAAAGAATATCCAATAGGAAAAGGATAGTCTCTTCAACAAATGATGTTGCAAAAACTGAACAGCTACAAGCAAAAGAAAGAAACTGGACCACTTTCTTACACCATACACAAAAATATATCCAAAATGGGTTAAAGACCTAATTGTGAGACCTGAAACCATAAAAATCCTAAAAAAAAAAAGCACAGGCAGTAATTTGTTTGACATTGGCCATAGCAACTTTTTCCAAGATAGGTCCCCTGAGGCAAGGGAAACAAAAGCAAAAATAAACTATTGGGACTACATCAAAATAAAAAGCTTCTGTACAACAAAGGAAACAATCAACAAAACTAAAAGGCAACCTACAGCATGGGAGAAGATATTTGCAAATGACATATCTGATAAAAGGTTAGTATCCAAAATATACAAAGAACTTATAAAACTCCCCCACGCCCAAATAATCCAATTTAAAGATGAGCAGGAGACATGCACAGACATTTCTCCAAAGAAGACAACCAGATGTCCAAGAGACACATGAAAAAGATGCTCAACATCATTTATCATCAGAGAAATGCAAATCAAAACTACAATGAGATATCACCTCACACCTGTTAGAGTGGTTAAAATAAAAAACACAGAAATGACAGGTGTTGATAAAGATGTGGACAAAAGGTACCCTCATGCATTGTTGGTGGGAATGCAAACTGAGGCAGTCACTCTGGAAAACAGTATGGAGGTTCCTCAAAAAGTTAAAAATAGAACTACCCTATGATCCAGCAATCGAACTACCGGGTATTTACCCAAAGAAAACAAAAGCACTAATTCAAAGGGATACATGTACCTTTATGTTTATAGCAGCATTATCTACAATAGCCAAGATATGGAAGCAGCCCAAGTGTCCATCGACTGATGAATGGATGAATGGATAAAGAAGATGTGAGATTACATATATATATATATATATATATATATATATATATATATATATACACACACACACACACACACACACACACATATATATATATTCAATTATTATTCAGCCATAAATAAGAATGCAATCTTGCCATTTGCAATGACATGTATGGAGCTAGAGAGTATAATGCTAAGTGAAATCAATCAGAAAAAGACAAGTACGATTCCACTCCAATGTGGAATTTAAGAAACAAAACAAATAAGCAAAGGGAAAAAACAGAGAGAGATGCAAACCAAGAAACAGACTCTTAACTACAGAGAACAAACTGATGGTGACCAGAGGGGAGGGGGCTAGGGGGTATGGGTGAAATAAGTGATGGGGATCAAGGAGGACACTCAGCCTCATGAGCACGGGCTGATTAAAATAAAAACTTAAAAACAAACGAAGGAACAAAAAACCAGTCTGTGGCTTTGCAAAGAGCATACTCAAGCAACCTTTTGGAGAGATCCACATGGCAGAGAAGTGAGGCCTCCTCCCTAAGCCACGTGAGTGAGCCTCTTATGAAAAGATCCTCCCACTCCAGGGAGACTGCAGCGGACTGTGGCTCCAGGCAAGCGGCTTGGTTGTAGCCTCATGAGAGACCCTTCCCTGGACATAAAGACACAGTGAAGCCACTCCTAAGTTCCTGATCCAAAGAAAGTGTCTGAAATAGTCAGTGTTTATTATTGTTTTAAACCATTAAAAAAAAAAAGAATAGTTTCTTTTAAGGAATATTCTAGGTCAGTGGGTCTCAAGCTGTGGACTTCATAGGTCTTCAGTATGCATTATGTAAATTGGGGCTCTTGAGAGCTACATTCCTTCCAAAGGGCACGGGTTACTTTGCATCTAAGATGATGCCTAGTGTGTTCGTTTCCCAGGGCCGCCTTGGCCAAGTGCTGGAACTAAAAGCTAGAGATTTATTGTCTCGCCGGAGGCTAGAAGTCTGAAAGCAAGGTGTTGGCAGGGCCATGTTCCCTCTGAAGCTTGGAGGGAGGGATCCTTCCTTGCCTCTTCCAGCTCCCGGTGCTTGTCAGCGATCCGTGGCCTCTCTTGGCCCGAAGACACGTCTCTCTGATCTCTGCCTCTGTCATCACCTGGTTGGTTTTCCTGTGTCTCTGTGTCTCTGTGTCTCGCTTCCTCTTCTGAGGACACCAGTCATACTGGATTTGGGGCCCACTCTACTCGAGGATGACCTTGTCTTAATTTACCCAATTACATCTGCGAAGAATGACCCTATTAAAAAAATCCGGTCAGGTGTCGAGGTGCTGGGATTAGGACTTCAGCTTATCTTTTTGGGGGATACAACTGAACCCACAACAAGAGAGGATACAGGATCCAAGGTTTCCCCAACTTAAGTGCCCAGAGCCCTTTTCCATGGAAGAGAATATGTGGAATGAGTGACTTGGGAGCGTGTTTGGGAAACGATGCCCTTTGGCGTGTGGAATGCCAGCTCACGGAGTTCTTCAGTTGGCCTTGAATACAACCCTCGACATCGCTCTCCTGTCTTACTGCGGCGGGCACCGCTGCTCTTCCACTTCACTTGCGGGGAGGGGTGGGGGCATGGAACTTTTCACCCACAGGAGGAGCTGCTTCTGCATTTTGAGTGAGCCTGTGCGGTGGGTCTGGGCTGGAACCGAGACCTTCCCTAAGTGCGTGTCTGCCATCTTGTGGTTGGGTCAACCTTCCCTCAGCAGAACCCCGCCCCCCCCTTTCTTTCAAATAAAACAGAACATTTTGCCTCCGCTGGGATGGATACTGCGTCAAAGGCCAACGTACCGGGGGCCGCCGCTCACTCCAGCTGCCCTCTACCCTCCTGGACAATCTTGTCTTGTCCTGGGCTTTACTCTGGTCTTCGTACCGCTAGGTCACGTGCTGTTTTCCCTGCTACTTCTCACAGGCGTCCCTGACCCCACCGACGGCTCCAGAATACCACAACCCCTCGGTCCTTTGTCAACTCTTCTTCTTTTTGAAGTCATTTTTTTCTGGTCTTGGTTGATTGACACACTTGTAGATAGCAATCAATCAATCTTGAGCCAATACAGATGTATAAAACTATTTGTCAGCCCATTAAGTATCATGAAGTGGTATTTCTTCTTACTGAATGCCACACACTCAATTTTCCCTTCTATTTTATTCTCTTCGAATCTAGCCTAGGCTATTTCATTTAAAAATGTCGTTCATAACCATTGAACTGATTGCATTACCCATTAATGGGCTGCGGCTTCCATTTTGAGAAGCAGTGACCTGGATTAAGGGGAAATTTCTTGAATAGCCTCCCCCGCTTCTATTCTTACTTCTCTGCAATCTATTTTCCAGCCAGCAGCAAGAATAATCTTTTAAAAACCTAAATTAGATCAGGTCTCTGAGCACTTAAAACCCTCCTGGGTCTTTTCATTCAGCCAGGATGAAACCCACGCTCCTTGTTAAGCCTGTCGGCGCCTATGTGGAAAGGCCCTTTCCAACTCTGTGTTCCCCAGCTCACCCAGTGACTTCTTGCTGCTTGGCAAACCCTTGCTAATCCTGGCCTTTGACTTCTCCAGGGCTTTTTGTCTCAACCCAAAGTCCTTTCCTCAGAGGCCTTCCCTGGTTCCCTCAGCCCTATCCTGTCCCTGCTTATCAATTTTCCCTATTTCATGTTCCTTCTAGTTCTTATTTTCTTCTGTAGTTATTGATTGGTTTGCTTGCTTGTCCACTTTCTGTGTCTCTCGCTAGGAGGTAGGCTCTGTGGGAGGGGAGTAGGGACTGTCACAGATTCTGAGGTGGAGATTTCCCTGCAGGCCTTTATCAGGGAGCTTTGGGATCAACACAGTGAAAGGGAAGGGGAGAAACATGACTGGGCAGAGGGGCCATGGGGCCATGACGCCATCTCAACACATGCCCCACAGGGAATCAAGATGAGATGACTCTTCAAAACTGACCAGATTGGACTGGACGCCCAGGCCTTTGGATCTCTACCCAACTGACAATTGATGAGCGCTATGTGACATTAGGCAAGACTCACCAGGGCTGACGGCTGGGCTGAGTGCTGGAAGCTCCCCCAGGACTCTCCAAGGGGAAGCCATCATGTCATGCCACCAGTTTGTCATGACCACAGTCCCAGCATGGAGGACAGTATCCGGTCCCATGCTCGATAGTTGTCTCTCATTGGGTGGCTGTTGTTCTCGGACCTCCCCTCCCCCCCTTCAGCTCCCTATTCAGATTCCCATCACCATCCTCCAAGTCACTTTGCTCGGAGAACTTGATTCTCTCCCAGACGTCAACAACTCCCCTTGAATGTGATCCCATTCACGTACCGCTTGCCAACTTTGGAAATCCAGAACAGACGCTCCTACTGCCTTCTTTGGGTCACCTCCTAGGATTCCTTGCCCAGTGCCCATGGTCAAGTGGCTCTTCTCCTTGACAACCAGCCCTTGTGGACGCAGCAGCTGTTGTTGCTGATCTAAGGGCAAAAGGAATGCAGAATGTTCTGACGAAAAGCAAAGTGGCTGATTGGGGATTTGCTTTCATTAATACATTGTTGAATATACTGAATACTAGCGCTGTGCGATGATAGGGTGATGGTGGGAGAGCCGTGCTCACACACCGATGGCCCATGGTCACATCTGACGTTCGCAATACTCAAGTGACGAAGTAAGAGGAATGGCAAGAAGTCACTAACTCTTGACTTTATGAGAACATCACTATGGACTCGGCACTTATTATGAAGGTTTTTGTCCGGGGAACAGGTAGAGGGTGTTAAAGATGTAAAAGACTTAAGAGAAATGGGCCTCGCTTTCAAGGAGCATGCAAGCTAAAACCCTTCCTTCTTCTCCTGAATCAGAATAATGGCTGTGTTTCCGTCTTTCCTCGGGCATGCGCTATGCACCTCACATGTGTTAACTTGGTCGCCTCTCACACAACCCCAGGAAGAGGGGACTCTTGTTGCCCCAATTTTGCAGAGGGGGAAATTGAGGCACGAAGAGGTTAAGTGAGTTGCTCAAGGTCACACTGCCGGTACGTGGTGAGTCCACGACTGAAACTGGGGCAGTCTGGCCTATGACATGACACCTGTTCTCGAAGTAATTCTAGAGAATTCTAGAGAATATCCAGAACGTCACGAAAGGAATTCTTATGTATTCAAGCTTATATTTTAGGGAGTATATTGCCTTTAAAATTTACAGGAATGTTACATATTGATGGTTGAAAATATAGAAAATGTTGAAAATATAACTAAGAATATTAAAAACCAATACCACTAAAATCATCAGTATTAACATTCTGATGCCTGTCCTGTATTTTTCTATGCAGGCTTCTAATATTAACCTAGAATATAATTTAAAATTTTTAAATGCTCTATTTTTAATTTTTTTAATTAAATAAATAAATTAAATAAAAAATATTTAAATATTTTTATTATTTTATCTTATGCTCTATATTTAAAATTTTGTCATATATTTTTCACTTCATGCTCTTTTCTATTTAATGTATTTTTTCTTATATTTTCCCACTCATCGCCCTATATTATAAAATTCTGATAAAACATAATTTTAATTTGTTATTAATTAATTAATTAGAGAGAGAGAGAGAATGAGAGAGCACGTGTGTGCGGGACAGAGTCTCAAGCAGACTCTGCCCTCAGTACAGAGCCAGATGTGGGGCTCGGTCTCACTGCCTTGAGATCATGACCTGCACTAAAACCAAGAGTCAGACGCTCAACCGACCGTGCCACCCGGGCGCCCCTTAATTTGTTTTTTAATAGTCTATCACAACTTGCTCCATCACCTGTATATCTTTGCCATTTATTATTGTTTTTAATCCTTTATTATAAATAACAGTGAAATGAACATTTTGTGTAAACAGTTACTTCTGTGTTTCAGATTCTTTAAGATTGATTCCTAAAAATTTCTGGTTTAAGATGACTCTTCAAAAGACATTTACTAAATATTGGAAATTTTCTTCTCATTAAAGCTGTATACCTTACACACCTCAGATGTGTATGAAACAAGAAAGGCTTTTTACCCTGGTCTCGCCAGACTTGAATATCATATTTTAATATGGTTCAAATGAGGGGGCTAAGGTCTGGCTGGGTTGGTGTACGGATTTGGTAAATTAAACCTGGTGTCTTACTGTTAATTTATATTACTTTCCTATTGAGTTTGAACATTCTTTATATTTCTAGACTACTGTATTTCTCTTATGCTACTTTTCTGGGGTTTTTTGCCTATTTGAATCCAATGATTTTCTTTTATCAGTTTGCTCACACTTTTTAATATGGTCATATTCCTGATAACTGTGTTCTGACTCAATTGTCCTTTAATTTTGTATGTGCTACTTTGATATGCAGATGTTTTAGATTTTTATATAATCATTTAATCAAACTTTCTTCTTTGGATTTATTCTATGACTCCTTTACAGAAAAAGTGCTTCTTGGTCCAGGTGCCCTGGTGAGAGGTGTGCCCACAGGAGCAGACCAGCTCCAACTTGACCTCCTTCAGTCCCCTCCAGGCCCTGTCCTCCACGGTGCCCTTGGCAGCCTCTTGACCACTGGGGTTCACGCCCTACCAGGCAGCCTCTTGACCGGAGCAAGATGGCTCCAGGCCACCTACCTTCTGAGGTTCCTACCTGACCCGTCCGAAACTCACTCATCCAGGCAAGTACACTGCTCCATGGGTGTCCCCTATAAGGACAGTGTCACATGTCACATGTTGATGAAGGTGTGGATAAAGGAAACTTATTGACAAAGACTTTCTCCTTAACCAAAACTGAGCCAGGCTTCTCTGAGCCTTCTTCTCAGCTAGGTCCAAACCTGGGGGCTGTGTCCTTGGTCCTCTCAGTCCAACTTTTAGCAAGAATCCTCTGGGTCAGTTTAGCGAAAATCCCCCACCCTTGCTATCTGATCATTTCCTCATTCCACCCTTGATATCTTCTAACCCTGGCCTGCCTTCAGCAAGAATCCTGTTGGGTCTATCAAGAATCCCCCTAGCCTTGATGTGTCCTTGTAATAATTTTCTATCCACTCACCCACCCCCGCATCTCGGCTATCAACCCTCACTTTCCTTGTCATCTTCAGAGTGGAGCCCAGTCTCTCTCCCTTAGTGCAAAACCGCCCCTGCAACGGTCCCTTAATAAAGTCTGCCACAAAAGCTGGAATAATATTTTTAACATTCTACTCTGCGACTAGGATGGCAGGAAGCCTGTTTGGCATTATTTTATAAAGCTGAACGTTTGCCTACCTTGTGGCCCAGCAGTTCACTTCCCGGGATGCTCTTTTTAAGGGGCACCAGAACCACCGTAGCCATAGTGGGGGACAGAGGTTTGCACGGGGCAATTCTGGGAAGGTGCCATTCACACCATGGACGCTAATATCCTGCTGAGACCTTGATTTTGGACTTCTAGCCTCCCAAACTGTAAAACAGTACCTTTCTGTTGTTTTAAGCCGCTCAGCTTAGGGAACCTTGTTACAAGGTCCTAGGAAACGAATATACCAGGCATCGCCTTAAATGCCAAGCAACCAATGCCTTTATCAAGAGCCACCCTGTTTTGTCAAAATGATGCCTCATAATTTATTCTCAGAGAAGTAAGATTGAGCAACAATCACTAGTTCTGACTTTTTCTTTTTTACTTTTCAGAAAAGTGATAATAAATCTCTACTGGGAGAGCAAATTCACTATTGGTAAATGCTACATAATATTGTTCTGGAACATGCCATTTTCTATGAAAAAAATATTTGAGACCAATTTCACAAAGTTTTTGTCATCTTGTCTAGAATGGATGCATTTTGTTTGTGGCTAAGTTCTTTCAAATGAAGGCATGGTTTTGAAAATATAACATAATGCAGTGGTTGGAGAAATCCTGTCATTTTTCTTCTGTGGACCCCAACCCATGACCTGGCGGTATCGTGTGGCTATTGCTTGGGTGAGGAAAAGAAACACTTGGAAAATCCCCAACTCAGAAGTCCTGTTTTGATAGGGGCAGAGACAGCCGCACTTGATGAATCACGTTCCAGAACATTCCCGTTTTTCTTTCAAGCTCTTTTCTTGAGAGCTCTTTCTAGTGGAGAGCCTCTCTTCCAGGGAGATCATCAGTGACTCCACTTCAATGCTCATTGGGTTAAATGGCACAGGAAGCCCAGGAAACCCCGCATTCTCTCCCCCAGGGCAAGGAAGGAGTTGCTCAGAGAAGGGGGCTTGTAAATTTTGATTCCCATTCTCTAACCCCCATGTCCGGACCTTGTCGCATCCCCTTCCTCCGGACTGTGTGCCTCCATTTCCCCTTCCCAACCCCACAGTCCCCAGGATGAGGCTCTGTGAGCCGTCCTCTGGGGAGGCTGCCATCCCTCCTCAGCTGGTCTTCCTGGCTACAGTTTTTATCAGAACCCGATTTTGTGGCCATATTCATCTTCCTTAATAAAATTTTAAAAGCATCCCTTCCACTCTTGAAACCTTGGATTTATATTTATTGGGAGCTTATTGTAGGCAGGACACTGTGCCTTACTGAGACACCATACAGGAAAAAGTTTCAATACACATTTGATATTTACAATGCTTTGCACGATGTAGAGAGATCGGAGCTTACTTAAAAAAAAATAACAAGTAAACAAAACATTTTTGAAATCTCTTTTTTTTTCCCAACTTCACACTTAAACTGAGATACGATTATGGTGTAGACACCATATCTATTTTAAACCTTTCACTCAAACACTTGCTAGAACACTTGCTAAATGAGCATATGATGGAAATGCTTGCTAACAGTTCGCTGTGTGAACCATTAGAACCGTGTTACCTCACTGAATGCCCCAAGAAGTCGCTTTCCTGGAAAGTTCTCTTTCACCTCATTTGATTTCTGCAAATACAGTTGTGGGATTTAGGGAAACAGGAAGTAAGTGGGGACAGAGTCAATCAGATTTAGCATCAGCACTGGAAGTTAAAAATCATGTCTTGGGAAAACGTGTTTTCTAGAATAGCACTATTCACAGGATGGTCTGCAGACTGGCCAGCCCATCTGCGCTTGATTACGGGTCATAAAAGCAAATATATGGCCTGCACTGGAATGTAAATTCTGATAAACCAACCAAGTAACTACATACACTGTTTGGGCCAACTGATTTTTTGTTTGTTTTTGTTTTTGTTTTTGGTAGTACAACTTTCTAAAGAAAGAGAACGAGTCGATTACATCATTCTGGCACAAGTTCCTCGAGTAACGCTGTCACAGAAGAAGTTTGAGTCTTCTCAGGAAAAGCTTTACGTTTTCTGGGAATCCTGTATCAGACTGAATGAGGGCTCCTGGGTTCACAGCTATCATGGCCCCCATCCGATGGTACTGTAATGGTCTTTTTAAAACCGCACAAAGGATTTATGTAGTATTGATTTAGTATCTATTTTTTAGTTATAAACATAGCACATGTAGCCATAAAACGGAATGACATTCTGATGCATGTTAACACATGGATGAACCTTGAGCCTTATGCTAAATAAAAGACATGGTCATAAAAGGAAAAATGTGGCTCGGGCTGCTGTAACAAAAATACTACAGAAGGAGTGGCTTCAACCACAGACATTTATTTCTCAGAGTTTTGGAGGCTGGGAAGTCCAAGATCAAGAAGCTGGTGGATTTGGGATCTGGTGAGGACCTGCTTCCTGGTTCATAGGTGATCACTTTCCCCCTGTGTGCTCGCATGGC
>JAPYYM010001764.1:0-13080 GCA_028534135.1 Potos flavus
TGGTCTCACTTACCTGTGGAGCATAAGGAAAAACATGGAGGACATTGTGAGAGGGAAGGGAGGGATGAATTGGAGGAAATCGGAGGGGTGAAGAACCATGAGAGACTGTGAACTCAGAGCAAGGGACTGAGGGTTTTGGAGGGGTGGGGGTGGGGGGATGGGCGAGCCTGGTGGTGGGTATTGAGGAGGGCACGTATTGCATGGAGCACTGGGTGTGGTACATAAACAATGAATCTTGTAACACTGAAAAAATAAAATAAAAATATTTGGGGGGAAAAAATAACACCCAGTGCTCCATGTAATATGTGCCCTCCTTAATACCCACCACCAGGCTCACCCATCCACCCACCATCTTCTCCCTAAAACCCTCAGTTTGTTTCTTGGAGTCCACAGTCTCTCATAGTTCGTCTCCCACTCCAATTTACCCCAAATCACTTTTCCTTTCCTTCTTCTAATGTCTTCCATGTTATTCCTTATGTTCCACAAGTAAGTGAAACCATATGATAATTGACATTCTCTGCTTGACTTATTTCACTCAGCATAATCTCCTCCAGTCCCATCCATGTAGATGCAAAAGTTCGGTATTCATCCTTTCTGATGGCTGAGTAATATTCCACTGTATATATGGACCACATCTTCTTTATCCATTCATCTGTTAAAGGGCATCTAGGCTCTTTCCAGGGTTTGGCTATTGTGGACATTGCTGCTACGAACATTGGGGTACATATATCCCTTCTTTACACTACATCTGTATCTTTGGGTAAATACCCAGTAGTGCAATTGCTGTGTTACAGGGTAGTTCTATTTTTAATTTTTTGAGGAATCTTCACATTGTTTTCCACAGTGGCTGTACCAGCTTGTATTCCCACCAACAGTGTAAGAAAGTTCCATTTTCTCCACATCCTGTCCAATATTTGTTGTTTCTTGCCTTGTCAATTTTTGTCAACCTAACTGGTGTAAGGTGGTATCTCAATGTGGTTTTGTTTTGAATCTCCCTGATGGCTAATGATGATGAACATTTTTTTCATGTGTCTGCTAGCCATTTGGATGTCTTCACTAGGGAAGCGTCTGTTCATGTCTTCTGCCCATTTTTTGAAATGATTATCTGTTTTTTGAGTGTTGAGTTTGAGAAGTTCCTTATAGATCTTGGATACCAGCCCTTTATCTGTAGTGTTATCTGCAAATATTTTCTCCCATTCCTTGAGTTTCCTCCATTTGTTGACTGCTGTCTTTGCTGTGCAGAATCTTTTGAACTTGATGAATTCCCAAAAGCTCGTTTTTGCTTTTTTTCCCTTGCCCTTGGAGACATGTCATGAAAGAAGTTGCTGTGGCTGATGTCGAAGAGGTTACTGCCTATGTTCTCCTCTAGGATTTTGATGGATTCCTGTCTCACATTGAGGTCTTTCATCCATTTTGAGTTTATCTTTGTGTATGGTGTAAGAAAATGGTTGAGTTTGATTCTTCCGTATTTAGCTGTCCAATTTTCCCAGCACCAATTATTGAAGAGACTGTCTTTTTTTCCACTGGATATTTTTTCCTGTTCTGTCAAAGATTAGTTGACCATAGAGGTGAGGGTCCATATCTGGGCTCTCTATTCTGTTCCATTGATGTGTCTGTTTTTGTGCCAATACCATGCTGTCTTGGTGATCACAGCTTTGTAATATAGCATGAAATCAGGCAATGTGATGCCCCCAGCTTTGTTTTTCTTTTTCAACATTTCCTTGGTGATTCAGGGTCTTTTCTGGTTCCATATAATTTTAGGATTGTTTGTTCCAGCACTTTGAAAAATGCCGATGGTATTTTGATCAGGATGGCATTGAAAGTATAGATTGCTCTGGGCAGCATAGACATTTTAACAATGTTTATTCTTCCAATGCATGAGCATGGAATGTTTTCCCATCTTTTTGTGTCTTCTTCAGTTTCTTTCACGAGTTTTCTATAGTTCCTCGAGTATAGATCCTTTACCTCTTTGGTTAGATTTATTCCAAGAAATCTTATGGGCTTTGGTGCTATTGTAAATGGAATCAATTATTTAATTTCCCTTTCTACAGTTTCATTGTTAGTCTATAAGAAAGCAACTGATTTCTGTGCATTGATTTTGTATCCTGCCACATTACTGAATTGCTGTATGAGTTCTAGTAGTTTGGGGTGGAGTCTTGGGTTTTCCACATAATGGATCATGTCATCTGTGAAGGGAGACAGTTTGACTTCTTCTTTGCCAATTTGAATACATTTTGTTTCTTTTTGTTGTCTGATTGCTATTGCTTGGACTTCTATGTTGAACAACATTGGCGAGAGTGCATCCTTGTGTTCCTGATCTCAAAGGGAAGGCTCTCAGCTTTTCCCATTGAGATGATATTCACTGTGGGCTTTTCATAGATGGATTTTATAAAGTTGAGGAATGTTCCCTCTATCCCTATACTCTGAAGAGTTTTAATCAGGAAAGGATGCTGTATTTTGTCAAATGCTTTTTCTGCATCAATAGAGAGGACCCTGTGGTTCTTCTCTCTTCTGTTATTAATGTGTTCTATCACGTTGATTGATTTGCGAATGTTAAACCACCCTTGCATCTCAGGGATAAATCCCACCTGGTCATGGTGGATAATCTTTTGAATGTGCTGTTGGATCCTATTAGCTAGTATCTTGTTGAGAATCTTGGCATCCATATTCATCAGGGATATTGGTCTGAAATTCTTCTTTTTGATGGGGCCTTTGCTTGGTTTTGGGATCAGGGTGATGCTGGCTTCATAGAAAGAGTCTGGAAGTTTTCCTTCTGTTTCTATTTTTTTAAACAGTTTCAGGAGAATAGGCATTATTTCTTCCTTGAATGTTTGGTAGAATTCTGCCAGGGAATCCGTCAGGTCCTGGGCTCTTGGTTTTGGGAGGTTTTTGATCACTGCCTCAATCTCATTAAGAGACATTGGTCTATTCAGGTTGTCAATTTCATCTTGTTTTAGTCTGGTAAGCTTATAAGGTTTCCAGGAATGCATCCATTCCTTCTACATTGCTTAACTTATTGGCATATAGCTGTTGATAATAATTTCTGATGATTGTTTCTATTTCCTTGGTGTTAGTCGTGATCTCTCCCTTTTCATTCATAATTTTGTTAATTTGGGTTCCTTCTCTTTTCTTTTGGATTAGTCTGGCCAGTGATTTATCAATCTTATTAATTCTTTCAAAGAACCAGCTTCTAGTTTGTTTCATTAATGTGTTCTAAATATCTCTGTTTTCTAATTCACTGATCTCTGCTCTAATCTTAATTATTTCCCTTCCCATGGGTGGGGTTGGCTTAATTTGTTTTTGATTCTCCAGTTCTTTAAGGTGTAAAGAGAGTTTGTTTATTCGATATTTTTCAATTTTTTTGAGTGAGACTTGGATGGCTATGTATTTCCCCCTTAGGACCGTCTTTGCCATATCCCATAGGTTTTGGACCAATGTGTCTTCATTCTCAATGGTTTCAATGAATTGTTGAAGTTCTTCTTTGAGTTCCTGGTTGATCCAAATATTCTTGAGCAGCATGGTCGTTAGCCTCCAAGGGTTTAAATTTCCTCCAAACTTTTTCTTGTGGTTGAGTTACATTTTCAAAGCATTGTGGTCTGAGAATATGCAGGGAATCATCTCAATCTTTGGTATTGGTTGAGCCCTAATTCGTGACCCAGTATGTGGTCTATTCTGAAGAAAGTTCCATATGTACTCCAGAAGAATGAGTATTCTGTTTTTTTGGAGTGGAATGTTCTCTATATATCTACGAGGTCATGTGGCCCAATGTGTCATTGGAATCTTGTTTCTTTATTGATTTTCTGCTTGGATGATCTGTCTGTTATTGAGAATGGCATGCTAAGATCCCCTACAATTAATGTATTCTTTTTCAATACGTCTCTTTATTTTGATTAATAGTTGGCTTATGTAGTTGGCTGCTCCTGTATTGGGGGCATAAATATTTACAACTGTTAGATCTTCTTGGAGCATAGACCCGTTAAGATGATGTAGTGTCCACACACAAAGATAAACTCGATGACATCGGCCACAGCAAATTCTTTCAGGACATGTCTCCAAAGGCAAAGGAAACAAAATAGAAAATGAACTTTTGGGACTTCATCAAGATAAAAGGCTTCTGCATAGCAAAGGAAACAGTCAAAAAAACAAAACAGGCAACCCACAGAATGGGAGAAGATATTTGCAAATGACACTACAGACAAAGGTCTGATATCTAAGATCTATAAAGAACTCCTCAAACTCAACTCTCAAAAAACAGATAATCACATCAAAAAATGGGCAGAAGACATGAAGATACCCTTCTCCAAGAAGACATACAAATGGCTAACAGACACATGAAAAAGTGTTCATCATCATTAGCCATCAGGGAGATTCAAAACAAAACCACATTGAGATACCACCTTACACAAGTTAGAATGGCCAAAATCAACAAGACAGTAAACAACAAGTGTTGGAGAGGATGTGGAGAAAGGGGAACCCTCTTCCACTGTTGGTGGGAATGCAAGTTGGTGCAGCCACTTTGGAAAACAGTGTGGAGATTCCTTAAGAAATTAAAAATAGAGCCACCCTATGGCCCTGCAATTGCGTTACTGGGTATTTACCCCAAAGATACAGATGGAGTGAAAAGAAGGGCCACATGTACCCCAATGTTCATGGTAGCAATGGCCACAATCGCCAAACTGTGGAAAGAGCCAAGATGGCCTTCAACAGACAAATGGATAAAAAAGATATGGTCCATAAATACAATGGACTATTATGCCTCCATCAGAAAGGATGAATAACCCAACTTTTGCATCAACTTGGACGGGAATGGAAGAGATTATGCTGAGTGAAATAAGTCAAGCAGAAAGAGTCAATTATATGGTTTCAGTTATGTGTGGAGCATAAGGAAAAACATGGAAGACATTGTGAGAAGGAAAGGAAGAGTGAATTGGGGGAAATTGGAGGGGGAGATGAAACATGAGAGACTTTGGACTCAGAGAAACAAGCTGAGGGTTTTGGAGGGGAGGGGTGTGGGGGTTGGGTGAGCTGGTGGTGGGTGTTGAGGAGGGCATATATTGCATGGAGCAGTTGGTGTGGTGCATGAACAATGAATCTTGGAACACTGAAAAAATAAAATCACGTTTAATAATAATAATAATAAAGAATGATATAGTGTCCTCTGTATCTCTGACTACAGTCTTTAGCTTAAAATCTGATTTGTCTGATATGAGAATTGCTACCCCAGCTTTTTTTTGAGGCCTGTTGGCATGAAAGATGGTTCTCCATCCCTTTACTTTCAGTCTGGATGTATCTTTAGGTTCAAAATGCATCTCTTGTAGACAGCATATGGATGGGTCCTGTCATTTTATCCAGTCTGCAACCCCATGCCATTTTATGGGAGCATTTAGGCCATTCACATTGAGAGGGATTATTGAAAGATATGTTTTCATTGTTATCATGTTACCTGTGAGGACTTTTTCTATAGATTATCTCTGTACATCTCTGTTCTATATCACTCTTGGGGTCTTTCTTCTTTTATAAAACCCCCCTTAATATTTCTTGTAGTGCCAGATTCGTGGTCCAATAATCTTTTAGTCTTTGCTGGTCTTGGAAGTTTTTTATGTCTCCGTCCATTCTGAATGTCAGCCTTACCATATAAAGTATTCTTGGTTGCATGTTCTTCTCATTTAGTGGCCTGAATATGTGTTGCCAGCCCTTTCTGGTTTGCCAGGTTTCTGTGAGCAGGTCTGACATTATTCTGATGTTTCTCCCTTTGTATGTAAGGCATCTCTTCCCCCTGACTGCCCTTAAGACATTTTCTCTGAATTTACAAATCAGGAATTTCACAATTACATGTCTAGAGGTCTTTCTATCCTCGTTGATCTTGGGGGTGTCCTCTCTGCTTCTAGGACATGAACACTTGTTCCATTGCCCAGATTAGGGAAATTCGCATCTAGGATTTGTACAACTATATCTTCTAGTCCTCTCTCTCTCTTCACCCCCTCAGGGATCCCAATAATTCCGAAATTGGAACATTTCATGGCATCATTTATTTCTCTAATTCTGTTTTCATGGCTTCTATGTTGTTTGTTCCAGGTCTCCTCTTGATCCTTCTTTTTGTCTTCTAGAGCACTAAATACCTAAATCTAAATAGAGTATTTAGATTAGATTGGATCTCACTGATAGCATTTTTAAATTCTGCCAGATCAGCTTTCACTTCTGCCCTTAAAGATTCTATGTTGCCACTAATGGTTTTCTCCAACCTAGCCATTTTCTGGATAACTGTTACCCTTAATTCTATTTCTGACATCTTGCTTATGTCCATGTCCAATAGTTCTGTGGCAGAGGTCACAGTCTCTAAATTTTTCCTCTGTTGGGGGTTCCTTCTCCTAGTCATTCTGGTGAGACGTGGTTGAGGAAATGTACAGAGCCCAAACTTTTGGCCGCAATCCAAGCAAAATGCACCTTTTTTTTTTTTTTCCACAAATACTTTTATTTTATTTTTTCAGTGTTACAAGATTCATTGTTTATGTACCACACCCAGTGCTCCATGCAATACGTGCCCTCCTCAATACCCACCACCAGGCTCGCCCATCCCCCCACCCCCTCCCCTCCAAAACTCTCAGCCCCTTGTTATGAGTTCACAGTCTCTCAAGATGCACCTTTTTTTATAGGAACTTTAGGGTTCTTGGCCTCTTATTCTTTCAGCCTGTCCTCTGTGGGGAGGGGCCTACAGTGCAGTTACTCAGGCAACCGTGTTTGGGAAGAATTCCCTTGCTCCCTGTGGTGGGGATGGGCTCAGTGAAAACCATTTTTGGGGGGCTTTTGTTATCTGGCAGCTTTCCCTGGCAGGTTTCTGTGTCCCTTCCAAGAGTTTCAGCAGAAGTGACTGTGTCCAAACTTCTGTCTCAGAACAGAGAGATCGCAGACTGTTCTCCAGAAGGCCCTCCAGGTCACACTGACTCTGTTTTTGTCTGTGGTGCTAAAAACCACAGTGACCTGGCTTGTGTGCCCCACCACAGCACTCCCAGCCCTTGCTTCTAGGTCCAGGCACGTCTCTGCCCTTTGTGCTTCTAAAACCGCCAGCTGCCCTCAGTTCACAAACATGCCTCCGCAGCTCCAGGTTTCAGCCTAGGGGGCTACCCTAAAGTCCTTTCCCTCTGGCTACCAGCCTGTGAGTCTGTGCCCGGACTCCAGCATGGGATGCTTTTGCGCTCCTGTGTTATTTCACCTTCCCAGCGGCAGCGCTTATGGTGACTCCCTCTCCCTTCCATTTATCTTCTGATATCTGCCCACAGAATCACCGCTCCCCTCTTCACACCTCAAAACCAGCCACTGGAGACATTCTGTTGGTATAGATCCTGATATATCTTCTGACATCTCAAGCTGATTTCATGGGTGTTCAGAGTGGTCTGGCAGATATCCAGCTCAATTCAGGGGGCCGGTTGAAATAGGGTCCCCTACTCCCTCCTCCAGTAACTAATTTCTTAATTGAAAAAAGAAAGTCAAAATAGAACTATCTAATAAGAACTCCTTTATAAAATGGCAAATGAAATAAATATGTGGCACTTTACCAAGACTTTCAGACTGGATGACATATGTTGTTCTATTTTCAATTCACTGACCTTTTCCTTTGTAATATTCATTGCCATTGAACCCATAAAGTTTTTTTAATGGAAGTGTTATATTTTTAAGTTCCGACCTTTGCATTTGCTTCTGTTTTATAATTTCTGTTTCTCTCCTAAAGATTCCTATCTTTTCATTCATTTCAAATTTATTTTTCTTTACCTCATTGAGCATGTTATAATAGATGGCTTAAATTCTTTGGTCATTTCATGTTGGGATTAATATCTATTTATTTATTTTTTTTCTTTTAGAATTAATTATATATTCTTCATTCTTTGTATGTTGAGTCCTTTGGCATTGTCTCCCGGATATTGTCAATGTTAAGATATGTAGACTCTGAGTCCTGTTATAATATTCTGGAGATTATTCTTTTTTCTTTTTCAGTTAGAAGTTAAATTCAGACCACAATTTCTTTCTCACCTTCCATGGATAGTGGCTCAAATTCATATTTTCCATGATAGTTTCAGTCTGTCTCACATATGCTGAGTTCAGCACTTAGAAACTTGTGCAGATGGTTCAAGTTTCTGTTGAGTTCTTTAAACCTTGTTATGTTGATTTGTACCTGTCCAGCATATAGGAGTTAGAGACTTGTATGAATAGTTCTAATCTCAAATAGTTCTCTAGGCATTCACTAGGCTGGTTTGGGTCTATACTACACATGCATTGTTCAGAATTATACATGTTCATGCACAGAATTGGGGGTGTGGAATTCCCCGGTCCTCTTCTCTGAGATTCCTTCATTCTCCAGCCCACAAGTGCTACTTTCCCTGGCTTCTCTGGGTGGCAAGATGAGGATACTATGGGAGTGCTAGGCATTTATGCCACCATGCCATGCTATGACTAAGGCTTACCTTTCCTGGAGGGAAAACTAGGAGAAAGAAAAAAATCACCCCAAGAGTGTTACTTCTTCAAGTATCAACTCCCTTCCACAATCCACTTGGTTTTGTTTATTTTTCAGTCTATGGATACTTGGATTTTGTATTTTGTGCACAGTTTCAATTGCATTTGGAGAGAAGAATAAACTTTACTAGGTCTATACCCCCAAAGAACAACTAGAATTCAACATTCTTTCTTATTATAAAACTCAGTTAAAATACTCTTCCTTCAGCTAACTTCTAGATTTAAAAATAGATTAAATGTGCTATTTCTTCTCTGCCAAATCCTCTGCAATTGATCTGTGCACCCATAATCACCACCAAGGGATCTGGGCAAGGGCATAGCTAGACCTTGTGTCCATTCTAGAGCCCTTTTCAGGGTAATGGAGGTCAGCATGAGTCACACAGCAACTCTGGATAAAGAGAGAAGGATGCGAGTCAACCTGAATTCTGTCAGAATTTGAAAGGAAATGCTTAAAAGTCCCATGACCATCAGTTGTACCACAGTGGAAGCACAAGTATGTCAGTATTCAAGAGGTCAAATAGAAAGTCATGTGCACTTTGGGGTCCTTTTATCAGATGCCTTCTGATCTCCCTTTCCCTGCTGTGTTTTTTTTTTTTTTTCCCTTTTTCATGATCTCATCTTATTTTAAAATCATCTCCATCAAAATCGGAGCTGATCAAACACACACACACACACACACACACACACACACCCTGATTTTTAAAACCTCTAAAATATATTGAAAGTTCTGACATTTTAGTAGCTGATACCACTCAGCTATTTTCATAAATATTTGGAATACATTATAATTGAAATTATTTTAACTGAACTTAAATTACAGCACTATTTTTAGAGAATGTCACAGTTAGGTTAGAAACAGATTATTGAAATTAATAAGAGCTCATTATAAATCCTTTTTGCTGCAAACATCCAAAAATGAAAATAACTGTGTGTCCATTTCCCCCCAGAATTATGCATGTATCTTCCCAATGCACTCACTAACAATCTTGTTTGTAAATGACCCTCATGTTCAGGTGCCTAGTAGAAAAGCTAGACAACCACTCTCATTCTCTAAAAATAAACTTCTTATGTTGTTCCCTCACACTGAATCAGAGATCCATTAAAGGCATCTATAAT
This sequence comes from Potos flavus, assembly GCA_028534135.1. Taxonomy (NCBI): domain Eukaryota; kingdom Metazoa; phylum Chordata; class Mammalia; order Carnivora; family Procyonidae; genus Potos; species Potos flavus. The sequence continues at coordinate 9,622 of JAPYYM010001764.1, forward strand.
TTAAAAACTAATTCTATTTTCATATTCCATGGAAGAGATACATTAGAAGAGACTTGAATACTTATTGAAAAATACTAAAACAACAAAATAAAATTAAAAATTTTATCAAGTGTTTTTGGTAGTGATAGTGCTGTATTTTCCTATGTTTTCACTTGCTTAGTTTTACTTTTAAGGGGGTAGTTTCTATATTTGTTATTTTTCCCCCAAGTCATTGGTATTTTTGAACTTTTAATCTGAATATATTGATGGTCAATCTCTGCCCCTCAAGTGTAGGCAATTGTACTCTCTGACAGAACTCCTCAAAACAAGTTTTTACAGTGAATGAACACTCTTTTACTCATTCACATTATGTTACTTTTCCATTTGATTTTAACATTTCTTAAAATAGTTGAGAATATAAGAAATATATGACTTTTATGTTATAAACCTCAGGGCTTATGACTAAAGGTAACTTATGCCAAAAAGTAACTTAAATACAAGGAAATGATGGATAGCCAAGGAGAACTTGGAATGTTGCAATGAAGTTTGGTTCAGAATTTGGCATGAGTAATTAACTATTAACATGAAATTATTACATGAAACCTACAATTAGAGCCTTAATCCCTCTTATTATTAGCACTATTATTATTTTCAATGGCAGACTCTTGGCATAGCTAAAAATGTCCCACTGAAAAAAACACAAATAAATCTAAATGCACAGAAAGACTTTCCAAACACCCTGGACACCCAAATACGGAAATGGACACAAAGTGTGAACATGCCTAAAAGGATAACTCATTGCTTAGGAACCAAGAAATCACCACAGCTTCCTAATACTGCCTAAAGATTGTGATTTTTTTTTTAATTTCTTCTCTGTTTAAGACTCTGATAAAACTATCCTCACAAGAAGCCTTCTTAGATGAATCCATCCAAGAACAACTCTCCACACAGCACCTGTGACAACTATTGTGAATGACTATTATATCTCTAGATACACAGTTCCATTTATAAACGTAAGTATTTTATAAATGTAAAATCCTCATAAAGCAATATTCCACATTGCTCAGTTCCATTCATTCCTTTATTTGTTTGACAAATGTTTATTGAGAGCTTATTATGTGCCAGGCACTGTTAGGCAGCCAGCAGCATGCTTAGGAGGAGCACCCAGGTAGAATTGACAAGTAAAAATACACATTCACCTAGTAAGAAGGCCATTGGGTCTGGATTCAGTGAACAAGTGAACATATGATGGAAAATAATGTATGACTGGTAGCTGCAGCCAGATCATTCATGTTTAATAAGTCATGGTTGAGGCTTTGTATTTTATTTCAAGTGCAATGAGGACAACACATTGCTGTGAAAACACCAAATGTTATTGTTCTTGCCAAACATTCTAAGAAAATAAATGGCATTTGCAGCAGTACAGAAGGACATCTGCTGCTCAAACGTCTTTCCTGAAAGATCCAAGAAGCACCTGACGGCTAACTTTTCAATATCACAAGGCAAAATTCCCAAACCTAAACCTACTACCTGAGAAGTCAATAAATCTACTTAATGTCTCCCAACTCCCTAAAACAGCCAATTCTTGTTTTATTCTTATGATTACAAAGATAGGTTGAGCTATTTTTTTATGTTTAAGTTAATAATTAAGTGAATAAATAAGAGAATCTATAGCTTCAAAACACATGGGAAATAGATACAAAGGCATTTCAACAATATGCTCATCAGTAGATGGGAAAAGAAAATACTAAGGAAATATAACAATATATCAAATTTAGGACACAGCAGTGAGTAGTTTAAAATTAGATCCAAATGTATGTTCTTTACTGGAAACTAACTAAAAACAAAATGACAGAGATTAAAAATAAGTGAATGAGAAATTTCAGGAGACTTCCAGTCCGAACAGAATGGTATAGACCCCCTTCTACCTGCCCATCTCTGCTAAACACAACTATAAACCCTGGAAATAAATCAAAAGACAACTAAAGGAGAACTCTTAAAGGTGGTAATAGGAAAGCAAACTGGTTTGGTACCTCAGGATAAGAAGAATGATCAGCAGCAGGACATCATCCATCTCCCAGAACCAACATTTTCTGACCCCTCAACATAGAAAGACAAAGCAGCCACATGGGCTTGTTCCTCTCCTGTGTGGAATGGGATCCCTCTGACAATACCAGATGATTATGGCTCCCCAACAAGGAATATCAGTAGAAGTCCTGCCAACAAAGGTAACCAGGAAAGTTATCCCTCCCCTGCTGAGAAATACCTGGTAGGCACACAGATCGTACAGAGAGATGCCACTATAACAAACCTGAGATCTCAGTCCTTTGGATACCAGGCCTGAAACCCCCTTCTTTGCCAAGAGGTACGTAGGGAAGCTGTGGGACACTGGTGGAGGTATCCTATCACAGTGCATTGTCCAAAAAATGTTCTGAGGCTCCCATGGGAAAGGGGATCCTACTATAACAAACACCCACTTAGGAGGCCTCTTCATTCCTGCAGGCCTGCAACTCCTCTTTTCCAACATAGAAAAACCCATGCAGCCCAACCTGGGGAAATCCCTTCTACCAGCTCTTTGAACATTTAACTGTCATTAAAACCATAGACCACGGGGCAGAACCTGAGGGCTAAACTTAAAACAGGATGACTGCCTGCTGAAATAAAAGATTTCAGTATGACTCAGAATCCCCTAAAATAATGGATAAAATATTCAGAATACAAACAAAAGTCATCCCTTAAATCAGAAACCAAAAAAACAAAACAAAACAATACGACAACAACGAAACAGCTTGAATGACAAAGGACAATCAAATTGACATCAACACTGAGATAAATCAGATGTTGGATTATCTAAACAGGATTTTAAAGCAGTCTACACAAAAATGTCCCAATAATTAATTACAAATTCTCTTTAAAAAAATTCTAGAGGAGAACACAGGCAGTAACCTCTTCGACATCAGCCACAGCAAATTCTTCCAGGACATGTCTCCGAAGGCAAAGGAAATAAAAGCGAAAATGAACTTTTGAGACTTCATCAAGATAAAAAGCTTCTGCACAGCAAAGGAAACAGTCAACAAAACAAACAGGCAACCCACGGAATGGGAAAAGATATTCACAAATGACACTACAAACAAAGGTCTGATATCTAAGATCTATAAAGAACTCCTCCAACTTAACTCTTAAAAAACAGATAATCCCGTGAAAAAATGGGCAGAAGACATGAACAGACACTTCTCCAAAGAAGACATACAAAGGGCTAACAGACACATGAAACAATGTTCATCATCATTAGCCATCAGGGAGATTCAAATCAAAACCACAATGAGATACCATCTCACACCAGTTAGAATGGCCAAAATCAACAAGACAGCAAACAACAAATGTTGGAGAGGATGTGGAGAAAGGGGAACCCTCTTCCACTGTTGGTGGGAATGCAAGTTGGTGCAGCCACTTTGGAAAACAGTGTGGAGATTCCTCAAG
>JAPYYM010001765.1:0-13079 GCA_028534135.1 Potos flavus
GTCCTTGGCTTTAAGTCTGATGCCATAATTGAGTGAGGCTCTTGGAATGGCTTAGGGAGGAGAAGTGAATATATTTTTTTGGTAAGAGAAAAGTAAATATTTGTGACCAAGAAGGTAGGCTGTAGTAGATTGGATGATGATACTCAACTACATTCACTCTCCCATTCTCTATCGTATAGCCCTGTCTCATTGTCCTTGGTCCTACCCATGTGGCTTGCTTTGATCAATGCATATGAGCAGATGTGACAGTGTGCCAATTCTAAGCAGAGACTTTAAAAGGTATCATGTGCTTTCCCTTGTCCCGTTGAGTATTTGCTCTTCACCATGAGGACATGAATTGGAAGACACAGGTTGCTGAGTTAAGCTAATCACAGCAAAGCCCACCAGATCTCAGCAAAGCCACAGCTAATCCACAGGTCTCCCTGTTACTGAGCAGGAAATAAATGTTATTGAAATCATTGAGACATTAGGGATATTTGTTACTGTAGCAGAAGCTGACACATACAATCAATGCAGCTCACTAATTTGGATAATCCACATCAGGTGATCAAATGCTCCATTCCAAATGGGAAAACTTTAAGAATTATGCAGACACTACCCCAATTCCTCACCCTAATTTGGCCTTATTAAAAGAACAAAGATATTTAAAAGACATATTAAAGGCTTAAACCATTTCTCAGTACAGAATTTTGGACACTATTGTAAGCTCTGAGAATTCAATACAGATGGCTTACGGATTTCAGTGTAGAAGGAATGAAGGCAGTCAGTGGCTACCAAGCTACTAAGCACGTCCCAGGCAGCATTTCCAGTTGAATCACCCTGATGTTAAAGCAGTAGGTGACCCAGGATGACCTTCAGAGGGAAGTCTCTATTTCCTCTTGTGCTTTGTCCCTCCTCCTTCTCTTGGTGTTTGAGCTTGATAAAAAAGAAAGGAATTTGGGGTGTCTCTTCTTAACTGTGTCAACAAATTCCAAAAGCCATTTTCAATTAGAAATAAAACTTGAGAAAGCACAACCCGAGTCTAACTCACTCGGGGAGCTTGTTTTGTGGAAATGATAGAAAGTCTTAAATCCCATTCATTTTTTCCTATTTCTTCCTCCAGCTCTTTACTTAGTTTGGGCTGGGAAAATAGTCATTTTCAGTTTGATCCTGAGGCCCCATTTCTCCATGACTGAGTTTAAGTTTCCAGCTCCGTGGGAGGATATAAAATTATTTTTGCTATTATAACTTGGCTTGAATTTTTTTTTTTTTTTATAAATGAGAACATTCATTCTGAGCAATAAAAGACTCAAATTCACAAATACAAGGAGTGACCTTGCACAAACAATCATGATGCTGGATCTTATACAACCTATCTGGATATTTTAAGAGCAGGGCCGACCAAGAGTGTTCATGTAAAAGGTTAGAGAACTAGGTTAAAGAAAAAAGTCTCCTTCTCATCAATGTGACTCATCCACCCTCCCTGGGACCGGCAAAATGACTCAGACTTTCAAGTAGGTGACAATGCTTATAGAAAAATATGACCTAGCGGTTTTCATCAGGAATTCTCAGTTGGCTGGTTGTCACTCTTTTGATTCTCCTGTCCCTGAGGAATTGTGGGGACTTTGGTAGGGTATTTTGGGCCTTTTCACAGAATGGTCCAAAGGACCCCGCTGACAGTTCACAAGTAACCCTCTGAATGTCTAGATTCCAACCTTCACACTCAAAGGCTATAGAAAGAATTGAAGGAAATTTCTGATTAAACTCCTGGGAGAAATCAAGCCCCAAGGCCATATGCACAAGCCCACAGGGCACCCGTGGAGCTGACCTTATTCGGATCCAGAATCAGTGTAAGTCTTAAGCCGAGGTCGGCTCCAAGTGCACGGCCAAATGCCCAGGCTCCGTGGCTGTGCCCTTGGCCTCTGTTTCGTCTATCTGGAGGCAAGAGGCATTGGTGTGCAGAAAGGGGGCCACCAGGAGGCTGGGATTTCATATCGGCTTTGCTCAGGCCAGCCAGGTCACTTCAGCCTGATTTCTTTTTGGTTCATGTTCTTCATCAGCTGAACGGGGATGATCCTATCAGTCTCCTTTGTTGGGTTATAGTCAGAAACAGTAAGATAATGTGCTCGGAGCCTTTGGAATGTGATGGAACACAAAGGCACTCAGAATTTCAGCTATTATGCTATTGAAGAGAGGCCCGGCTATTAGGTATGCGGATGGCTTTCTGGCAATTTCTGCGTCTACTCGGGGGGAGCTCAGATGGCTTATAGGTGGGAGGAAACAACACTGGGATTAGATTTGGTGGACGTCCACACGCCCATAGTACCTTCCCTAGACACGGCAATTTGGCCGAGCCTCAAGGTGGTATGCTCTGGCTACACTTGAAAGCTTGGAGCTCTCTCAGTTCCCACTACGAGCTCGGGCAGATCCAATCCTTGGGTTCTCTCTGTCTCTAATTCTCTCTCATTCTCTCTCCCCTTTTCAGCCACAGCCCTGTCATCTCTCCAAGGACAAATCCTAGCTCTGTCTCTCCCTGGCCAGATGTAAGGAAAACATCACTCCTGTCCAATTGCGCCCCGTTTCGCTGTCCTTAATGCTGGTTAGGCACAGCCCAAAGGAGCACAGTGTTGGAGCCAAAGACCTCAAAGAGTAAATCTTTGCAGAAGGGCCTTTGTAAAGGGACAGCAAGGGGGTAAATGAAGGCGTGCTCCCCACCACATTAAATCTTTATGAAAATGCTTCTTGCCCTTATCTTGTACCTCACCCTTGCTCCACTGGCTTCTTCCCAACCCAAGCCACTTCTCTCTCTCTTATCACTGCCCACCTACCCATCTCTATCATGTGAGACACTCATTTCCTTGGGGGCTCTCCTATCTGCATACTATGCATTACTGAGGCAAAGACATGGCATCAACAGAGGTTTGCCTGGTGGTGGTGGTGAAGGGGACTGAAGTCTGGGGAATGTTGGGAGAAGGTCTTTGATTTACTGGTCATGGACAACTCAGTCATCTCCGCTCCCCACGCCACTTCCGATGGACCCAGTGGCAAGGCGAGCTCATTATTTGCTCTGTGGATCAGAACTCAGAGATGACAGGCCCTGGCAGACAGTTTGACATGGACGGCGTTTGACATGCAGTCCCAGGACCACAGCCGGCAGCCTCCCACCTTCCCACCCTCTTCCCGACTCCGCCATTTTGTAAACCGGGTACAGTGAGGGTCCCGAGGACCAGGGGACAGGTGCACCTGGAGCTTAAAGTTAGATGCAGGAGCTGCTTCTTCTCGTCAATCAGCACAAAACCCGACACTAATCACGCTTGACACTGGGCGATTCTTTCCAACTGGACGCAGTTTAGAATTCTATAAGCATTTTTATAGACACACTTTCTTGGATCCTCCAATGGCTCTGGGAGGGAGTCCCATCTTTCAACCATTCAACGAATACTTGCTGAAAGCTGTGTTTAGGGTGACTGAGGGGATTCCCGGGACATGGGGACGTTTACTCTTAAAACCAGGACACAGTCTCAGGCAAATTGGGACAGCGGACATTCTAGGCCCCAGACCTGCCCCTGCCCCCCCACCCCCAGGATGAACAGGACGGAAACAGCCCCCACGGCACCTACCTGCTGGTTATTTTCATGCTGTTGATATTCGGCTGGATATGGAACTGGGTTGGTGCAACCCGAAGTTCAGAAAATGTTAAATTCTCATCTTCATTCTTCAGATTTCTGATTCATTCATTAGGCCCAGGGCTAGACCCTGTACAGGGAAAGATAGAGAGGTAAATTACCTATTGTCAGGCTTTTAAAGAGCTTATGGACTGTGAACTCAGAACAAGGGACTGAGGGTTTTGGAGGGGAGGGGTGGGGGGATGGGTGAGCCTGGTGGTGGGTATTGAGGAGGGCACGTATTGCATGGAGCACTGGGTGTGGTACATAAACAATGAATCTTGTGACACTGAAAAAATAAAATAAAAGTATTTGGGAAAAAAAAATAAAGAGCTTATGGCCTAGTGCTGGAGCGGGTGGAGGGACATTAGGAAAACAATGACTTGTGGAGCTTTGGGTCTTGTCTTTAAGGTCTGCTGTCCCCACTAAATTTTGGTTTTTGTGGGGTTTTTTTGTTTTTGTTTTTGTCTCCTCTTTTGATTCCTCTGTTGTCACCTGCCCATCCCTCTTTGCATCCTCTGTCTCCTTCTCTGACATTTCTCCCTCCTCTCATGGCCTGATCCTCTCCCATGTCTTCAATGATTACCTCTACGTGGCTACCATTTATTAAGACTGAGATTAAAATAACAAAATTGATTAAATGCCTGTTGTGTCCTTTTGGTGAGAAACACTCTAATCTCAAATAGACCTCCCAGGAAATCCCTCCTGGGGGAGACGATGAGCCGACCCAGAGATAAGAGTTCCTGTCTGGTTGTCAAGAATGTCATTTGATTGCTTTTCTGGGACACAAGAGCTTAGGGCAAACTTGGGCAGGGGGAGACAGATTCTTTTGTGTCATAAAGCTCCCTCTAAAAGGCAACCACTTTTCCTGCACTTTTCAGAACAACCAGGAACCTTGCTAATTGAATAGTGTCCCATTATGTGACCAGATCAGGCATTTCCAGGAAGGACAAAGTAATCCAATTTGTGTTGAAATGTCAGCCCAAGCTGCAGATACTCTTTTGGGATGAGCAGTAGCATTTTCTTTGGTTGTCGTCAACAGCGTGGTTGCTTAACTCTGAAAGCTATCTACGGCATTTGGCACGAATCCTCTTCTTGAAGAAGCATGAATCCCAGCTCATTGTTGTTCTGAGGAGTCATGTTTTCTGGTTTTCCCTAGCAGAGTGGACTGGGTGTTTGGAGGGGGTGGACTGATCTCTCCCTAAACTACACGAAAAGCCTCGTAGAAAGAATGATTGTTACACCCTTCACTTAGGGTGTGGTTTCATCCCATATAAAACTCTGTCCAGTTGTTTTGACTCTTCATTCGTTCATTCTCCCACAAACATCCGTGGAGTGCTTTCTGTGTGCCAGACAGCCTTCTGGGTGCTGGGAAGACAGCAGAGAACAAGCCATTCTGACGAGGTGACATCCGAGTTGAGATCCAAGGGGTACGAAGGAGCCAGGCATGCAAAGGTCTGGGTGCAGAATGTTCCAGGCAGAGGGAATAGCACAGGCAGGCCCCAAAGGAGAGAAAAGACTTGGGTGGTTTGAGTCCAAAAGAAGGACGGTGCGGCTGGAACAGAGTAAGCATGGCGAGACATGGTACGTGATGATGAATCAAGAGCAATGGACAGGAGCTGGACGACATTGGGACCGTGGGTTTCATTCTAAGGGCAATGACAAGGCACTGGAGGATTTTCGCATAGGGAGAATGAAAGGTCTGATCTGATTTTTTAAAGGAGTATTCTGGGTGCTCTGTGGGAGAATGGGTTAGAGGGGAGCAAGAATGGATCAATCAAGAAAAATACTGCAAAATTCCAGGTGAGAAACGATGGTGGTTTGGAACAGAGTAGTGCAGGGGAGAGGGAGAACTGGTGGTAGATACAAGACATATTTGGGAGAGAGCCCCTGCTGATGGATTGGATGTGGGGTGTGCAGGTAGGAGAAAGGGCAAAAGAAAAATCAAGAACAAGTCCCAGGCTTCTGGCTTGAGCAAAAGGGAGGGTGGTGACACCATTAGCAGAGAGACTCGGGGAAGGAATCTTAAGTGTGGATCGAGTCTCCAGGCACGGCTGCCGCCTCCAGCGTGCTGCTTTCTTTGGGCCAGTCATACATGATCCTTTCGGTTTCATGTTCTAGCAACATGAGAATAAATTTCCAATAAACGACAAGAAGCAGTGAATTGAGACCCAGAAATTATTTCTTTCCCAGGAAGACAGGAAGACCAAGAAAAAAAAATACTGAGCATCTATTGCTTATAAAATAAACAGAAAATTGCCTAAGATGTCATTTTCGAAGAACCGTTTTAATTTTGTTATCTCCGACGATAAAAACAGCGATGATACCCAGTACTCAGTGAGCGTGTGCTAAGTGCCAGGAATGGCTCGAAGTCCTTTACATAGATTATTTCATTTAGTCTTTTCATGACCTAGGAAGTAAAGGAAATTTTACCCTACTTTTAGATGACAAAACTGAAGCTTAGGGAGGTAAAGGAAACGTTCAAGCTTACTCAGCAAGGATGTAGCAGAGTCTGAATTGAAACCCAGGTTTCTGACCGCTGGCCTGTGCTCCTACGCACCCCACATCCAGCTGCCCTTCGACTGAGATCCCTCGCTTATCCTCGAGGCTGGGAGGCACGTGTGGTCACAGCTGATGGTCACCCAACTACAGGCAGTTGGGTGCATCCACACCATGCCAACAGTCTTCGGTGGTGATTACTCCCCATCTCTCATGAGCAGAACATACTATGGGTGTTAGAGGGACAAAGAGAATTCTCTATGGACTGAGGCTGCTGGCAAGGCCTTTTCTTGGAAATAAGGTAGCACCTCCCACCCCAGGAGAGAATTTGGAAATGTTTGGAGGCATTTTTGCTTGACCCAGTAACTGACATTTAGTGTGTGTGTGTGTCTGTGGGGAGAGGGAGCAGAAATGCTGAAGATCTTGGCATGGCTAGAGGAAGTGTCCCACCCCAAATGCCAAGAGCACCATTGAGACCCTGGGCCACTGGGTGAGTCTCTGAACTCTAGCTACTGTGTGGGAGGCATCTCTCTTCTTCAAAGAGGCCAGAAAATCTTGTTGGTTGTTGGCTGTGCTAACAGAGCCCTGATTCAGGATTTGGACTGATGACCTAGCTCTGCCTTCAGAGATCTTACAAAACCTTGGACAAACCAAGGTAAGTTTGGGGTGTCTGGTGGGGCTGAGATATATGCTCCCTTTTTCTCCATTTTTTTGGGGGGGGCCAGTAAGAGGAGTACTTAACTGGGAAGCTACAGCTGGCATAGCTGGTATTACAATTCACTTGAGAGTCCTTAATGAAGAATATCTGATTATACAAGGAAACTAGAATCTGTTTGTTTTCTGTTCACTTAATTTGATGTTTTAATGATGCTGCTAGTTATTTGAAATATTCTATTTCAATATACCCTTTATTTATTGTACTTGTACCCTGAGGCATACTGGCAAAGAGTGACATGTTTAAAAGTCTGCTCTCAAATAATAAATTTCCCTTGGAAACCAGAAGCAGAGAAGTTTTATATTAGGAATGCTTTAGAATATTTTTTTAAAAAACCCATCCAAATTGGATTCCAGAGATAAGTACAGGGGGACTTAAAAAAAAAAAACTAACTTAATTTTTAGGTGGCTTTTAAAACATAAAAACTAACTAGAAGTAGAGTAATGTTGTGGGTCAGATAAATGGAGATGCTGGACTTCAGTTCCAGTTTGTGGGAAGTAGAAAATTAATAAATAAGTGTCTTTGAAGGCACAGCATAACTGGGTTTATCCCTCTCCTTCCCATGTTTAGTTCAAATCAGTTAGGACTACTTATAAATTTATTTACCTCTCTACAGGATCTCTCCCACTCTGGGTCACAAGCTCTCCAAGCACAAGAACCTTATCTGTTCATCCCGTCCTAGCACTAAAAGTTTGGCACATAGTTGTTGCTCAGTAAATGTTTGCTTAGTGTGGTAGGCTGAAAAACGGGCCCTGAAATGTCCAAGTCCAAATCCCCAGAATTTGCGGATATGTTATGTTACATGGCAAAGGGGAATTGAAGTTACAGATGGAATTAAGTTTGCTAGTCAGCTGATCTTAAGGGAGATTACTCTGAGTTCTTTGGGTGGGCCCAATGTAATCAGAAATGTTCTTAAAAGTGGAAGAGGAAGACAGAGGAGGCCCTCTCCTCCAATGTGATATGAAAAAAACTCAATCCTTTTTTGTTAGTTTTGAGGATGGAGGAAGATGGTTGCAGGCCAAGGAATGTGGGAAGCTTCTAGAAGTTGAAAAAGGCAAGGAAATGGATTCTTCCCTAGAGCTCCCAGAGAAGAACTCAGTCTTGCCAACATCTTGATCTTAACCCATGAGACCTGTGTTGAACTTCTAAACTACAGAACTGTAAGTTAATACATGTGTGTTGTTTTAGGCAACTAAGTTTGTGGTAAACTGTTACAATAGCAATGGCAATGAATGTACCCGGTGAGTGAACTCCAGCCCCATTTACCCAGCTACATGTAATAAGCATTTATTAGAAGACCTACCATTCATCTCCAGGTTCCGTGGCAGGCACCGTGATTAGCAGTGCCTCTTCCCACCGCAGGACCTTTGCTCCTGCCATTCCCTCTGTCTGGAGCTCTTCTTTCATTTCCTTATTTAGTTATCTCTGCCAGACTAGGGAAAGCCTTTCTTAAATCCTTTCAGTCCCTGAAACTTCTCCTTAGAAGCATTTATATCAATTGTAATATTTTAAAATGTATGTAATTAAGGGTTTTTAACATTTTCCCTGTGAAATGTAAAAGTACAGAAAACTAGATAAAACATGTAGCTTCGTGGCTTATTATAAAGTAAATAACTTTGACACCACTATTCAGCTCAAGAAATAGAACTTTGCCAATAGACCCTGAAGCTTCACAGAAGGGGCCTCCCTCCAAAGGTCACCACTCTCCTGACATTTATGTTCATCTCTTCCTTGTTTTATTACCTCCCTGCTTTTTTGTTTTATTACCTGAGATCCTCCTTTTTGTTTCATCTTGTTATATCTTTTAAGTGTTTGTTTACCAACAGGTTCCTCCTCAGTCTCTTTCCCCTCTTTGCAATGTATTTGTGAACAAACTCAGTTCGTCTGTTCTGTAGAGTTTCCCACAGTCTAGATTCTGCTGACTGCATCCCCTTGGTGTGATTGACCATGTTCTTCTGTCCTCTGAATCTCCTCTAACTGAGAGGGGGTCATTAAGACTTGATTGGATTAAAGGTTGATTTTTTTTTCCCCCAGGGCCTGGGGGCCAGCAAGTCTGTTTCATAAGAGGTGATGTCTTCCTCCATCAGGAGGCCTGTAATGTCTGGTTGTCTCTCTCTCAACATCTAGATCCATTCATTCATTGTAAGTGTTGAAAAATAGTGACACCCTATTTTTCTTTCTTTGTTTATTAGAGAGAATCTATCTATCTATCTTTCTTTCTTTTCTTTTTTTCTTTTTTCTTTTTCTTTTTTTTTTTTTGTTATTTAAGATTTTATCTGTTTATTTGAGAGAGAGAGAATCCTGACTCCATGTGGAGTATAGAGCCTGACACAGGGTTCGATCCCATGACCCTGAGATCATGACCTGAGTGGAAACCAAGAGTTGGCAGCCCAACTCACCGAGCCACCCAGGTGCCCCTAGTGAGAATATTTCTAAAAAGAGAAATTTGCCTTCAACTTCTATTTAGTTACTCCAAGACACAGTTTGTATCGGAAAGGCAGGATGCTTGATGCATTCCCTTTATTTGCCAGGTTTCAAATGAATGATTAGGCTAACATATTTGTAATTAATTGCTTAGCATTTTTCTTTCCTCTAATATGTACCCCTAATCCCTATGAGGGCAAAGCCTGGATCACTTTTCATTACCCCAAAACCCCTGGGCCAAATGTAGGCCTATGATGTAATTGACACTTGGTAGGTATTTATTGAAAGAATGGATGAGTGAATAGAATAACCTTTCTTCTTTCCTGTCTCTTTCTTTTCACTGCCCCTCCAGTTTATCTTAAATTCTCCCTTAGCTTCATGTAGCTAAACCATGGGTCAAAATGATTTGGATCAAAAACATAAAATTAGTGAGGAAGTACTCACAGAGGCATCAAAAGGGGCTGAGATACTGCGGCTCAGAAACAAAAATACTAATTTAGGGCATTTAATGTGAATACCCTGTAAGAGACCCAAATGGGTTTTTACACAACATCTACTTGATTTTTTTGCTTATCTTCTAAGTGATGTCACCTTAGGGGGCTTCCTAATGAGATCCCTAAGAAGATGGAGCATTATTATGGCTAAGAATTAACTAAATGTCTGCCTTTTGAATGGTTCAAAGTGATTCCATATTGAATATTAAATTCGTCCTTGGAAATACCCTGTGAGGGGCCCAGCCTAAGAGGTTTAGGAGGGATAAGGATTATCATTCTCTATTTGAAATAGGCCTAAGGCAGTAAAAAGAACTACCAGTGTCTCCTGGGGAGGGGGGTGGGTATAATTAGGGCTGGGTTAGGTTCTAAGTAGCTGGTAGAATTTGGACTGGACTGGACCTTGGAAGTCATCCAACGGCACCATCTATCAGGCATGTATTGTCACAATAATATTGAATGACAAATAGCTGTGAACTTCAGTGGCACGCAATAACAAGCATTTACTGCTCTCATGTCTGGGGTCAACGGCACTGCTGATCTTGGCTGGACTTACTCACATGTCTAAGGATTGGCTGGCAGGTGGCTGACCAAGGCTGACCTTGACCAGGGAACACAGGGTGACTTGACCTTGCTCCATGTGTCTCTCATCCCTCCGGATGCTAGGTTAGAGAGAACTTGGAAACACCAATGCCTCATAAGGCCTCCACTTTGAACTAGCATTCTATTGGTTAGGCAAGTCATAAGACCAGCCCAGATTCAAGGAGGAGGGACATGACAGGTGACAGGAGTTGCAAAGTCACCTGACAAAGAACTTGGATTAGGGGTGATGGTGGTGAAGGATTGGGGCCCTTACTGCAATCCGTCAACCACCACGTCATCTCACTTTATAGAGGAGCAAACTGGGCATCACAGGAGGAACAGCGACGTACCCAAGTTCACTCAGCAGAAAGCACGCTAGAGCTCAAGACTCTCGTGGCCTTCCCTTTGACCTCAAAGGCTCCAACTAAAGGCAGAGGGGTGCGATAGGAATTAGACATACATTCAGCAGATGATTCAGCCCAGGAGTGGCGTGCTTTCCTGCTGCGTGTAGAGCACTTAGGGCTCACTCAGGGCTGCAGTGTGTGCTGGGGGCCACCTCCTGATCTCCAAGGTTGGGCCTCGCTCAAGTTCATCTTCATGCAGCCTATGGAGGCAAAGGAATGACCCTATCCCTGGGGGCAGGTCTTCTGTCCTGATTGCTTCACCCTGCTCCAAGTAAGAGATGTTGCTCCCTGGCAAGACTAGGGCCAGGGAAGTCGGGACAAGAAGGCTCCCATTCTGTTCCTCCTCTTCCTAATCTTTCTCCTTTTGGCATTCTGCTTCCTCCCCCATCCCCTTTCCAAGACAGTTCTTAGGAAAGGTTGGGGGAATATCAAGTCACTTATACCTGCGTGCGAATTTTAGTCAAAGGATCATTTCTCCCATTTACCCAAAGGTTTGCTTTTGGGTAGTAGGATTCCAGGCAGGTGGAGGAACAGGTTCCCCAACTGTCCTTCCTTGGCATCCTGGAAGTCACACCCATAGGAGGATGCTCACCGCCCTAAGACAGGAGACTGCCCCTGGCCTCTGGAATAAAATCCCACGTTTTTCTACTTTGCAGCATTTCTTTCTTTTTTTTTTTTTTTTAAGATTTTACTTATTTATTTGACAGAGAGAGAGATCACAAGTAGGCAGAGAGCGAGAGAGGGGGAAGCAGGCTCCCCGCTGAGCAGAGAGCCCGATGTGGGGCTCGATCCCAGGACCCTGAGATCATGACCCGAGCCGAAGGCAGAGGCTTAACCACTCTGAGCCACCCAGGCGCCCATTTTTCTACTTTGAATGGAAAGGTCACCTTAGTGTCCCTAGAATGATACCCCTTCCCTTATCACCCAACAGGTGGTTCTAGCAAAAGTGGGTTTTTGTACCAGAGTTTCCCTCTGGCTCAAGGGGAAAATAACACAGTCATTTTTGGGGTCTGTTTAGTCTCAAAGGGAAACAACTTACTAATTAGGCTAAGAGTCTTTACAAAAATATGTTTTCGATTCCACTGATGGTCAGTTACAAGCGATAACACTGTTAAATGTAGTGCCTAATAAATCTGGAAAAACTACCCAATAAATGTAAGTAATAACAATGATTAACAATAAATTAAATGCAGAGAACCAGGAATGTACCACATTATTTTTAACTAGTTTGGGCCATCGGGTTCAGATTATTCAGTTTGTCCTGTGCACCTGGAGTTTATTAGCATGTAATGCAAACTGAACGGTCCCTCAGAGAGGCCACTGAAAGGACTTTAGTATAAAACAATATACAAGTTTAATAGTGGTAACTGACCTTGCTTTCTTTTACAAAAACATATCTTTGTAACTCGAGCCCCAAGGAAATGTAATGCTTTTTACCTAATCCTGATTGTTAATTTTCCTTTTATTTAATTTAGAAGGTTTCATTTGTTTCATGAGATAGGAAGATACAATTTATAGTCAATAATTCTTCCTGCTCTGGAAAGAGATTAAAAATGGCTAAATGTTTCTTTCTTTCTGCCGTGTTGATTGCAAGAAGAGGGAAAAACAGACAAGCAGCCACTTGCTATTAATGGCAGCTGGTTAAAACCCACATTTTAAAATAGCCGAATGAAATGGGTACATGTGTTTATAATCAAGGTGCATTTGACTAATTTTCCCTAAATCTTTAAATATTACTTGTTCTCAAATGCCAGAAAATTGGGCTCTTTCTCTGAGGACAGGAAGGCCACACCAGGCTCTCTGATGGAGGAACTTTTCTATAATGTCCCTGAATACTTATCTTGCAGGTGCTGTCTAGCAGGACTACCGTATTTCAAGGACAGAACCTGCCAATTTGAGAAAGTCTCCCTATGTAGATGTCTTTCTCCTTTTGAAGTTTTCCTAAGATATTCTCAATGTTTTCTCGAAGAAGGAGGTGTTCAGTGCCCCTCTGCCGGGGGTTTCTCACTTCTTCCATCCCACACATTAGTCCCCAAACTGAATGCATTTGCAAGAAACAGAATCTTAACTAGGGTCAACTCCTATAAACGTCTGAAACTCGAGGTGCCCCCAGCAAACATGACATCTGGCAAATAGTCCATAAAACTCTGCTTTAAAATAATTAAATGAAATGGTCACCAGGGAGGGCAAGAATGGCATGGCCCAGGGGCGTCAGCAGAGTGTAGACTCTATTTTCTTTAGCCTGCTGATCGGTATGGTGGCCTCAGACCCCCCGTACCCTTTTGGTGGAGCCTCAAATCCCCCATCTCACGGGCTAACA
>JAPYYM010001766.1:0-13079 GCA_028534135.1 Potos flavus
AAAAAAAAAAAAAGAATCGTTCACCACAATCAAATGGAGTCTTCCATTCCCTACGTTGCCTTTAGTTTTGTTGATTGGTCCCTTTACTTAGCAGAAGCTTTTTCTTTTGATAAAGACTCAGGAGGTTTTTTTCCGTTTCATTTCCCTTTCCTCCGGAGACATATTGAGTAAGTTTTTCTTATGGCTGAGCTCAAACAGTTTACTACTTGTGTTCTTTTCTAGAACTTTTACACTTTCATGTCACACTTAGGTTTTCTATCCATTTTGCTCTTGTATGTGGTATAAGGAAGTGATCCAGTTTCATTCTTTCATTTGCTGCTGTCCAGCTTTCCCTGAACTGTTTGTTGAAGACACTGTTTTTCGCATTGGATATTCTATCCTGCTGTGTCAAGGATTAGTAGATCATATAGTTGTGGGTCCACTTTTGGGTTTTCTGTTCTGCTCCATCATCTATGTGTCTGTTTTTGTGCCAGTACCAAACTGTCCTGATGACTACAGCTTTGAAATGTAGCTTGAAGTTCAGAATAGTAATGCCTGCAGATTTTTCTTTTTCAAGATTGTGTGGCTATTCAGGGACTTTTGTCCCCATAAGAATTTTAGGACTATTTCCTGTAGCTCTGTGAAAAATGTTGAAAAAACTGGTATTTTGATAGGGAGTGTCCTAAATGTGAAGATTACTTTGGCTACTATAGACATTTTGAAAATCTTTGATCTTCCAATGCTTGAACATAGAATGTCTATTTCTTTGACTCCTCCTCAAATTCTTGTATCAGTGTTTTATAGCTTTAAAAGTAGAGGTCTTTTGACACTTTAGTCTTATTCCTAGGCATCTTATTGGCTTTGGTGCAATTATAAGTGGGATTGATTCCTTACTTTTGCTTTTTGATGCTTCATTATTCGTGTATAGAAATACAACAAATTTCTGTATATTGATTTTGTGTCCTATGACTTTGATGAATTTGTTTATAACTTCTAGCATTTTTTTTGGTGGAGTCTTTTGAGTTTTCTCTATATGAAGCATAATGTCATTGCAAACAGTGAAAGGTTTTTACATTCCTTGTGAATTTGGATGCCTTTTATTTACTTTTGTCGTCTGATTGCTGAGGCTGGGACTTCCAGGACTATGTTATTTTTTTTTCCCCCGAATACCTTTTTATTTTTTCATTTTTTCAGTGTTACAAGATTCATTATTTATGTACCACACCCCATGCTCCATGCAATACGTGCCCTCCTCAATACCCACCACCAGGCTCGCCAATCCCCCCACCCCCCTCCCCTCCAAAACCCTCAGTCCATTGCTCTGAGTTCACAGTCTCTCATGGTTCTCGGAGGGGCGAAGAACCATGAGAGAACCAGGACTATGTTAAATAACAGTGGGGAGAGAGGACATCCTTGTCTTATTCCTGACTGTAGAGGAAAAGCTGTCATGTGTTTCCCATTGTGGATGATATTGGCTGTGTGTTTTTGGTATATGGCCTTTATTATGTTGAGGTAGGTTCTCTCTTTCCCTATTTTATTGAGGGTTTTTATCATGAAGGGATGTGGTGTTTTGTCAATTTTTTTGCTGCACTTGAATTGATGGATTATTTGCTTTTTGGGTTTGCATTTTATAATATATTTATTTATTTTGGATGCTAACCCTTATCAGATCTGTCATTTGCATCTGCATCTGATGAGGGTTAGTATCCAAAATAAATAAATGTATCATAAAACTCAGCACCCAAAAAGCAAATAATCCAATTTTAAAATGGATTTTAATGAAGACACGAACAGACACTTCCCCAAGTAAGACATCCACATGTACTACGGACATATGAAAAGATGCTCAACTTCACTCGCCATCAGGGAAATACAAATCAAAACTATACAGAGATATCACCTCACCCCTGTTAGAATGGCTAACATCAGAAACAAGTATTGCTGAAGATGTGGAGAAGAGGGAACATTCTTGCAACGTTGGTGGGAATGCAAACTGGTGTAGCCATTGTGGAAAACAGTATGGAGATTCTGCAAAAAAATTAAAAAATAGAACTATCCTACAATCCAGGAATTACACTACCAAGTTTTAACCCAAGAGTATAGAAATACAAATTCAAAAGGATGCATGCCCCCCAATGTTTATAACAGCATTATCAACAATAGCCAAATTATGGAAAGAGCCAAATGTGCATTGACTGTTGAATGGATAAAGAAGAGGCGGTATATATAGAAATAGAATATTGCTCAGCCATAAAAAGTAATGGAATCTTGCCCTTTGTAAAGACAGGAATGGAGCTAGAGAGTACGATGCTAAGTGAAATAAGTCAGAGAAAGAGAAATACTGCACGATCTTACATGTGGAATTTTAAAAACAAAACAAATGAGCAGAGTGACAAAAGAAGAAAGAGAGGCAAACCAAGAAAATGACTTTTAGCTGTAGAGACACTGATGTTTACTAAAAGGGAGTGGGTAGAGGGTTGAGTTAAATAGGTGATGGGAATTAAAGAGTGCACTTGAGATGAGGGCCAGGTGTAGTGTGGAAGAGTTGAATCACTATTTTGTACACCTGAAACTAATATTACACTCAATGTTAACTTACTGAAATTTAAATAAATCTTAAAAAAAAAACCTAAGTAGGATCTAAATAAAGACTTTAGAAAAATAAAAATAGCAGTTTAAAGAAAAAAAAAAAAGCCAAAGGAGTCAGGATGAATCATCCACAGACTGAAACCCTGGAGGACACAGAAGGCTCCAGTCCATAAGTGTGGGCCTTCCAAAGAAAAGTCATTGTTTGGAGAAAGGATGTTATAGGCAAAGATGAAATGAGAAAATGATCAACATAGTTCCATAACACATATATAGAAAAATGTTTAGAAGAATTGTTTTGTATTATTGAAATATAACTGATATACAATGTTATATTAACTTCAAGTGTACAATATATTGATTCAATTTACTTTTTGATGGTTTGTGCTTCTACATTTTTTCTATTATTAACACATCAACATTTAAATTATAAAACATTTACCCTAGAGATGCCTGGGTGGCTCAGTCCGTTAAGCATCTGCCTTTGGCTCAGATCATGATCCCACGGTCCTGGGATCAAGTCCAACATCAGACTCCTTGCTCAGGGGGGAGCCTGCTTCTCCCTCTGCCTACTCTGCCTGTTTTGCCTGCAGCTTTCTGTGCTTCTGCTCTCTCTCTGATAAACACACAAAATCTTAAAAAAAAAAAAAATTACCCTAAAATGCAACAGTAAACCAACTCTGATCACAATGGAGTAACTTCTGTTACAATCAGTGATCTAATGAAGAGTGATTGAGACAAAGATGTAAAGGAAATCCCTTCAATTTTATTCTCAACTACAGTACTAATTACTGGTGCCATCCTTTACACATCAACTAGTCTATGAGTTGCAGAAGCAACAGTCTTATCTTTCAGATAACAAAAAAGATAAAAGAGGCACATCAATACCTCACACAATATGTTTGAAAATTAAATGAGGAGAGATATACACTTTGTAAGGAAAACATTTTATAATGTGAAAAAGGCTAAGGCCACATATAAACTGACATCTATTTCAAATAAGATTATGCTGAGTGAAATAAGTCAGGCAGAGAGAGTCCGTTATCATATGGTCTCACGTGTGGAGCATAAGGAAAAACATGGAGGACATTGTGAGAAGGAAAGGAAGGGTGAATTGGGGGAATTCAAAGGGGGAGATGAACCATGAGAGACTGTGGACTCTAAGCAAAAAACTGAAGGTTTTGGAGGGGATGGGATGGGGGGGTTGGGCGAGCCTGGTGGTAGGTATTGATGAGGGGACGTATTGCATGGAGCACTGGGCGTGGTACATGAACAATGAATCTTGTAACACTGAAAAAATAAAAGTATTTGGGGAAAAAAGATTTTATTGGTGAAGTTGAAATTTGAGATTACTGTTAATATTGGTTAAGATTTCTAGTTAATAATAAGAAAATATTTTAAAAAGACATTAGGAGAGAACCAGAAGAGTGCAACGTAGATACCTATTATCTTTTTGTTGTTGTTGTTGTTGTTAAGGCTCTTAATTGCATTCTTCTTCAAAGTCCCAGGAGGAATTAATCAACAGCACTCTTCCTTCTAGCTTCCATGACTTATGACTGCTATGTGGCCATCTGCCATCCACTCCTTTATCCTATCTTCATGAATCATAGGGTGTGTCTCCTCTTGGTGTTTTCCTCCTGGTTTCTGGGATCTGTGGATGGATTTGTGCTGACACCCATCTCCATGACCTTCCCCTTCTGTAGATCTCGGGAGATCCACCATTTCTTCTGTGAAGTTCCTGCTATAATGAAGCTTTCCTGCTCAGACACTTCCCTCTATGAGACCCTCATGTACCTGTGTTGTGTTCTAATGATCCTCATCCCTGTGACAGTCATTTCAAGCTCCTATTCTTTCATCCTCTTCACCATCCACAGGATGAACTCAACAGAGGGACATAAGAAGGCCTTTGCCACCTGTTCTTCCCACATGATGGTGGTCATCCTTTTCTATGGTGCTTACATGTATACCTATATGCTTCCCACCTCCTATCACATCCCTGAGGACATGATTGTATCTGTCTTTTATACCATACTCACTCCTGTTTTAAATCTCTTAATTTATAGTTTTAGGTATAAGGATGTCACAAGGGCTCTAAAAAAAAAGGTTGAATGTGGATCGGTCTTTCAGGGAACTCTAAAGTGCGAACTATTTGTGCTATTTTTTTCTTCATCCTACAAATGAAAACTTTAGGATTCTATGCTAATACTTTTCCTTAGATTCTCACACCACAATGTGTCATTACCATTTTTTTTTCCTTTTGGAGGAATTGTTAACCTATACTGGAAAGTTTTTCATATTTGTACTTCAGCGTCCAAAACAATTGTGCAATTATATTGTATCCACGTTACATTTTTCTGAAGGTTCCACTGTGATTCTGTTGTAGAATATTAATATTCTTAAGAAATACATAATAAAATATTTAGAAACAAAATCATAACGTGTGCAGTTGATGAGAGAGAGAGATGGAGAGAGAAGTGATAAAGCAAATGGGATATAAAGATGTAGGAGAACCTAGGCAAAAGGCATATGAGTGTTAATTGTATTACTATTATTATTATTGATAAGTAATTTCAAATTTCCAGAAAATTATTACGAATAAAACATAAAGTATCAGACTTTTGTCTATTTTAAAAATTTGTCCTTGCTGCATGGTGGCAATGTAAGGGACAAATCTTGGAAATCACGCACAAGTTAATATGGGTGATCATTACTGCAACAATCCAGTTTGGCTGCCTTTAATAAGGGCACTTTGTTCTTTATGTTCTAAACCTGAAGACACCCAGTGGGAGTTACCTCTCTGAAATCATTAGTACATTGTGGTAGAAGGTACTGTGGAAAACATATTGACCCTCAAGAAGGAGGGCTTAGGGAAGCTTTCCAGCATAGTGTTATCAGAGCTGAGATTTGAAGTATGTCACTTATTGTACAAAGAAACAGAGGAAGACCATCAAACATTCAATCTTTCATTTGTTCAAAAAACATGTATTATGCTCTATTTTGAGAAGGAAAGGAAGGGTGAATTGGGGGAAATCAGAGGGGAAGACGAACCATGAGAGACTGTGGACTCTGAGCAACAAACTGAGGGTTTTGGAGGGGACGGGGGTGAGGGGTTGGGCGAGCCCGGTGGTGGGTATTGAGGGCACATATTGCATGGAGCACTGGGTGTGGTACATGAACAATGAATCTTGGAACACTGCAAAAATAAAATAAAAGTAATTGAAAAAAAAATAAACAATTGCTAATTGAATTTAACATGTAAATAACAAATGTCTACTGCCCCTAAAGAATTTAATTTGTGGGTGTAGTTTGTGCAAATAGTTGTAATAAAATACAAAAATTGTTTTGAGAATCAGCTTATTTTTTAAAAAAATATTTTATTTATTTATTTGAAAGAGACATAGAGATAGCCAGAGTGGGGGGAATGGCAGAGGGAGAAGGAGAAATAGGTTCCCCACTGAGAAGGGAGCCCAATGCAGGGCTTCATCCCAAGACCTGGGGATAACGACCTGAGCCGAAGGCAGATGCTTAACCAACTGAGCCACCCACATGCCCCTAGGGTACGGCATATAAGGAAACACCAATCCTACCTACGACATGTGAGTTCAACCAAACAGAGAGGCTGAACGGAGACCCTAGATCTCAGTGTGGAATGGTGACTAGATGGTACCTTCATATGAGTACAGGAGGCTGGGACAAGGACACTATGAACAAAGTTCAGGTGGTTGACTAAGCAAGAGAGAAATGTTCCAATGGCACCTCCTTCCTGGTTCACTTTAGAGACTCATTTCTTGCCCTTTTTTGATGAATATATTTACAAATAATAATAAAATTACCAGACTTGGATTTCAGAAAAGTTAAATCACTTGGAATCAGTTGGAGATGAGCAACATTGGAGGTATGGAGAACAGGTGAGCAAGGACGAAGAGCTGGATGATGTTGACCTGAGTGGAATGGATCATTCCAATTGGAATTAGGGGCTTTTAGGGTTTAGGTAGGCTGTGTCAAATCTCTTCCATAAAACCACAAACTCAGTTGCATGTTTACCGGTTTCCAATTAGCTGTGACAACTTGTAAATTATCAGAAGGTTTCAAAAGGAGACATTTCCTCCCCTCCTTTTTTTTCTTGACACACTCAATTCCTTCATAAGTATAAAATAAGGTCTTGCAGTATTTTATTTTTTATTTTTTATAGTTATTTTTAATACTTTTTTCCCAAATACTTTTATTTTATTTTTTCAGTGTTACAAGACTGTGAGACCGTATGATAATTGACTCTCTCTCTTGACTTATTTCACTCAACATAATCTCTTCCAGTCCAGTCCATGTTAAAAGTTGGGTATTCATCCTTTCTGATGGAGGCATAATATTCAATTGTATATATGGACCATATCTTCTTGAAACATTCATCTGTTGAAGGGCATCTTGGCTCTTTCCACAGTTTGGCGATTGTGGCCATGGCTGCTATGAACATTGGGGTACATGTGGCCCTTCTTTGTACTGCATCTGCATCTTTGGGGTAAATACCCAGGAGTGCAATTGCAGGGTCACAGGATAGCTCTATTTTTAATTTCTTGAGGAATCTCCACACTGTTTTCCAAAGTGGCTGCACCAACTTGCTTTCCCACCAACGGTGGAAGAGGGATCCCCTTTCTCCACAAACTCTCCAACATTTGCTGTTGACTGTCTTGTTGATTTTGGCCATTCTAACTGGTGTGAGGTGGTATCTCAGTGTGGTTTTGATTTGAATCTCGCTGATGGCTAATGATGATGAACATTTTTCATGTGTCTGTTAGCTATTTCTATGTCTTCTTTGGACAAGTGTCTGCTCATGTCTTCTGCAAATTTTTTGATGTGATTATCTGTTTTTTGAGTGGTTAGTATAAGGATGTCTTTACAAAGCTTAGATATCACACCTTGGCCTGTAGTGTCATTTGCGAATATCTTCTTCCATTCAGAGAGTCTCCTGTTTGTTTTGTTGACTATTTCCTTTGCTGTGCAGGAGAATTTTACCTTGATGAAGTCCCAAAAGTTCATTTTTGCTTTTGTTTCCTTTGCCTTTAGAGACATGTCCTGAAAGAAGTTGCTGTGGCTGATGTCGAAGAGGTTACTGCCTATGATCTCCTCTAGAATTTTGATAGATACCTGCCTCATGTTGAGGTCTTTAATCCATTTCGAGTTGATCTTTGTGGATGGTGTAAGAGAATGGTCAAGTTTCGTTCTTCAACATATAGCAGTCCAATTTTCCCAGCACCATTTATTGAAGAGACTGTCTTTTTTCCACTGAATATTTATTCCTGCTTTGTCAAAGATTATTTGACCATTGAGTTGTAGGTCCATATCTGGACTCTCTAATCTGTTCCACATATCCATGTGTATGTTTTTATACCAGTACCATACTATCTTGGTGATCAACGCTCTGCAGTAAAGCTTGAAATCAGGCAATGTGATGTCCCCAGCTTTGTTTTTCTTTTTTAACATTTGATTAGAAACTCGGGGCCTTTTCTGGATCCATACAAATTTTAGGATTGTTTGTTCCAGCCCTTTGAAAAATGCCGGTGGAATTTTGATCAGGATGGCATTGAAAGTATAGATTGCTCTGGGCAGTATAGACATTTTCACAATGTTTATTCTTCGGATCCATGAGCATGGAAGGTTTTTCCGCCTATTGTGTCTTCTTCCATTTCTTTCATGAATGTTCTATAGTTCCTTGAGTACAGATACTTCACTTGTTCGGTTAGATTTATTCCCAGGTATCTTATAGTTCTTAGTGCTATTGTAAACGGAATCAATTCTCTAATTTCCCTTTCCATATTTTCATTGTTAGTGTATAAGAAAGAAACGGATTTCTGTGCATTGATTTTGTATCATGCCACATTACTGAATTGCTGTATGAGTTCAGTCGTTTGGGGGTGGAGTCTTTTGGGTTTTTCAAATAAAGTATCATGTCATCTGGGAAGAGAGAGAGTTTGACTTCTTCTTTGCCAATTTGAATACTTTTTATTTCTCTTTGTTGTCTGATTGCTGTCGCTAGGACTTCTAGTACTATGTTGAACAAGAGTGGCGAGAGTGGGCATCCTTGTCATGTTCCTGATCTCAGTGGGAAGGACGTCAGCTTTTCCCCATTGAGAATGCTATTCGCTGTGGGCTTTTCATAGATGGATTTAATGAGATTGAGGAATGTTCCTTCTATCCGCATACTTTGGAGAGTTTTAATCAGGAACGGATGGTGAATTTTGTCAAATGCTTTTTCTGCATCCATTGAGAGGACCATGTGGTTCTTCTCTCTTCTCTTATTGATTTGTTCTATCACACTGATTGATTTGCGAATGTTGGACCACCCTTGCATCCCAGGGTTAAATCGCATCTGGTCATGTTGAATAATCCTTTTAATGTGCACTTGGATCCTATTAGCTAGGATTTTCTTAAGAATCTTGGCATCCATATTCATCAGGGATATTGGTCTGAAATTCTCCTTTTGGATGGGATCTTTACCTGGTTTGGGGATCTGGGAAATGCTGGCTTCATAGAAGGAGTCTGGAAGTTTTCCTTCTATTTTTTGAAACAGTTTCAGGAGAATAGGTAATATTTCTTCCTTGAATGTTTGGTAGAATTCCCCATGGAATCCGTCAGGTCTTGGGACTCTACTTTTTGGAAGGTTTTGACATTCGGTACCTGTTGAGTCCTGATTTGTGACCCAGTATGTGGTCCTTTCTGGAGAAAGTTCCATGTGTGCTCAAGAAGAATTACTATTCTGTTGTTTTAGGGTGGAATGTTCTGTATAAATCTATGAGGTCCATTTGGTCCAGTGTGTCATTCAAAGCTCTTGTTTCCTTATTGATTTCCTGTTTAGATGATCTGTCTATTACTGAGAGTGGCGTGTTAAGATCGCCTATAATTAATGTATTCATATAAATATGACTCTTTATTTTGATTAACAGTTGGCTTAAGTAGTTGGCTGCTCCTATATTGGGGGCATATATGTTTACAGTTGTTAGTTCTTCTTGGACGATAGACCCTTTAAGAATGATGTAGTGTCCTTCTGTATCTCTGACTATAGTCTTTAGCTTAAAATCGAATTTGTCTAATATAAGAATCGCTACCCCAGCTTTCTTTTGAGACCCGTTGGTGTGAAAGATGGTTCTCCAGCCCTTCATTCAGTCTGAATGTATCTTTAGGTTCCAAATGTGTCTCTTGTAGACAGCATATGGACGGGTCCTGTCTTTTTATCCAGTCTGAAACCCTGTGTTATTTTATGGGAGCATGTAGGCCATTCACATTGAGAGTGATTATAGAAAGATAAGTTTTTATTGATATCATGTTGCCTCTGAGGTCCTTGTTTCTATAGATTGTAAGTTCCTGTTCTATGTCCCTCATGGGTTCTTTCTACTTTTAAAGAACCCCCTTTAATGTTTCTTCTAGTGCTGGCTTGGTAGTCACATACTCTTTTAATCCTTCCCTGTCTTGGAAGCTCTTTATCTGTCCATCCATTTTGAATGTGAGCCTTGCTGGATAAAGTGTTCTTGGCTGCATGTTCTTCTCATTTAGTGACCTGAATATGTCTTGCCAGCCCTTTCTGGCCTGCCAGGTTTCTGTGGACAGGTCTGATGTTATTCTGATGGGTCTTCCTCTGTACGTAAGGGATCTCTTCCCCCTAACTGCCCACAGGACCTCTTGTCTAAAATTATGATTTGCACATTTTACAATAATGGGTCTATCTGATTTTCTAGACTCGTTGATCTGGGTGGGTGTCCTTTCTGCCTCTAGGATATGAACACTTGTTCCATACCCCAGGTTGGGGAAATTTTCATTCAGAATTTGGTCAGCTATATTTTCTAGTCTTCTGTCTTTCTCTACCCCTTCAGTGATTCCAATAATTCTGACATTGGAATGTTTCATGGCATCATTTATTTCCCCAAGTCAGTACTCATGGTTCCTAAGCAGTTTGTTCCAGCCCTCCTCCTGACCTTCTTCTCAACCATCTTATCCTCTAGATCACTAATTCTATCCTCTGTCTCCGTAACTCTAGCTGTTAGACTATTTAGATTAGATAGGATCCCACTGATAGCGTTTTTAACATCTGCCATACTGGTACTCAGTTCTGTCCTTAGAGATTCTATGTTGTCATTAATGTTTTTCTCCATCCTAGCCATTGCCTGGGTAATTGTTACCCTGAATTCCCTTTCTCACATACTGTTTATGTTCATGTCCAATAGTTCTGATGGAGAGGGCGCAGTCCCTGGGTTTTTCCTCTGTTGGGTGTTCCAACTCCTAGTCATTTTGATGAGAAGTGGATGAGAGGATGTGTAGCTGAGTATATTACCCATGATCCAGACAGAGTGCACCCTCTCCACTGCTGTTTTCTGTTCCTGTAGAGATTCAGAAGTGAAAAATCTTACTTCTCACGCTGATTTCATGGGTGTTCAGCGTGTTCTGGTAGATATCCAGCTCACGTTAGGGCACCGGTTATAACAGGGTCTCCTGCTTCTCCGCCGTCTTGCCCCAAGGTTTGCTCTTTTAAATTCCACATATAAGTAAGATTATATGGTAATTGTCTTTCTCTGCCTGATTCATTACACTTAGCATAAGATCATTGAGATCTATCCATGTTGTCACAAAAGACAATTTCCCTTTTTTATTTTTGGCTGAATAATACCCAATTGTATGTATTATATTTATATATACATTTTTTCCCAAATACTTTTATTTTATTTTTCCTGTGTTACAATAGTCATTGTTTATGTACCACATCCAGTGCTCCATGCAATATATGCCCTCCTCAATACCCACCACCAGGCTCGCCCATCCCCCCACCCCCTTCTCCTACAAATCCCTCAGTCGGTTGCTCAGAGTTCACAGTCTCTCATGGTTCTTCGCCCTCTGATTTCCTCCAATTCAACCCCCCTTCCCTCTCACAATGTCCTCCATGTTTTTCATTATGCTCCACACGTAAGTGAGACCATATGATAATTGATTCTCTCCGCTTGGCTTATTTCACTCAGTATAATCTCTTCCAGACCAGTCCATGTTAAAACAAAAGTTGGGTATTCATCCTTTCTGATGGAGGCATAGTATTCCATTGTATATATGGACCATATCTTCTTGATCCATTCATCTGTTGAAGGGCATCTTGGCTCTTTCCACAGTTTGACGATTGTGGCAATTGGTACTATGAACACTGGGGTACGTGTGGCCCTTCTTTGTACTGCATCTGCATCTTTGGGGTAAATACCCAGTAGTGCAATGCCACGGTCGTAGGTAGCTCTATTTTTAGTTTCATGAGGAATCTCCACACTGTTTTCAAAAGTGGCTGCACCAAACTGCATTTCCACCAACAGGGAAGAAGGTTCCCCTTTCTCCACATCCTCTCCCACATTTGTTGTTGACTGTCTTGTTGATTTTGGCCATTCTAACTGGTATGAGGTGGTATCTCAGTGTGGTTTCGATTTGAATCTCCCTGATGGCTAATGATGATGAACATTTTTTCATGTGTCTGTTAGCCTTTTGTATGTCTTCATTGGAGAAGTGGCTGCTCATGTCTTCTGCAAATTTTTTGATGTGATTATCTGTTTTTTGAGTGGTGAGTTTGAGGATGTCTTTATAAATCTTAGATATCAGACCGTTACCTGTAGTGTTATTTGCGATAATCTTCTCCCATTCAGAGAGTCTATATTTGTTTTGTTGACTGTTTCCTTTGCTGTACAGAAGACTTTTACCTTGATGAAGTCCTAAAAGTTCATTTTGCTTTTGTTTCCTTTGCCTTTGGAGACATGTCCTGAAAGAAGTTGCTGTGGCTGATGTCGAAGAGGTTACTGCCTATGTTCTCCTCTAGGATTGTGATAGATTCCTGCCTCATGTTGAGGTCTTTTATCCATTTCAAGTTTATCTTTGTGTATGGTGTAAGAGAATGGTCAAGTTTCATTCTTCTACATATAGCAGTCCAATTTTCCCAGCAGCATTTATTGAAGAGACTGTCATTTTTCCACTGGATATTTTTTCCTGCTTTGTCAAAGATTATTTGACTCTAGAATTCTGGGTCGATATCTGGGATATTCTATTCTAATAGGCCCTGGTATGTTCCACTGGTCCATGTCTGTTTTTGTGCCAGTACCATGCTGTCTTGGTGATCACCGCTTTGTAGTAAAGCTTGAAATCAGTCAATGTGCTGCCCCCAGCTTTATTTTTCTTTTTTAACATTTCCTTGGCAATTCGGGGCCTTTTCTGGTTTCAAACAAATTTTAGGATTGTTTGTTCCAGCCCTTTGAAAAATGCCGGTGGAATTTTGATTGGCATGGCTTTGAAAGTATAGATTGCTCTGGGCAGTATAGACATTTTAACAATGTTTATTCTTCGGGCCATGAGCATGGAAGGCTTTTCCACCTTTCTGTGTCATGTTCAATTTCTTTCATGAGTGTTCTGTAGTTCCTCAAGTACAGATCCTTACTTCTTTGGGTAGACTTATTCCCAGGTATCTTATAGTTCTTGGTGCTATTGTAAATGGAATTGATTCTCTAATT
>JAPYYM010001767.1:0-13077 GCA_028534135.1 Potos flavus
TTTGGAGAGTTTTCATCAGGAACGGATGCTGAATTTTGTCAAATGCTTTTTCTGCATCAATTGAGAGGACCATGTGGTTCTTCTCTCTTCTCTTATTGATTTGTTTTATCACATTGATTGATTTGCGAATGTTGAACCATCCTTGCATCCCAGACTCTCAGGTCTTTAAAAGCATGTGTCTCAGCTATCTGGGGACACAAAAAGTACAGTCACTTTTCCAGTGTTGGGGGCTCTCCAATAGACCTGGGGTCAGCTAATTGGCCCACTTGTATCTCTTTAGCACTTCTTTCTATCCTGTCTCTTCCCAGTGGACATATAGAGACTTATTTGCTACTCTCTTCAGTGGAAGAGTAGGGCAGAAAATACTGAAACCTGTCTTATTCAAATTACCTGATAGCAGTAGGGTCATGAACTAAAGAACAACTGCTCCTATCACTGAAAAGTGAAGATATAGTCCATGTTGTTGCGGTCCATTGTTAGTTTAAAAATCATGCAGAGATACAGTGTCTTAGACTAACCTTATTCTAGACTAATCTTCCCAAAGTATGGCTACATTGCATCATCCCTGTCCTTTAAATAAATTAATGGTTTCTTATTGACTATCAGATAAAATATACTTTTTCTGATCAACATAGTCTCAAACAACATAGTCTCAACCTACACTTTCAGTTTTCTCTCCAGTCAATACTCCACACTCAGGTAAAACTGGACTATTATCTGAAAATTCTGGTATTTGAACAGTATCACTTGCATGCTTTTGTAATTGACTCAAAGGGATTGCCACTTGGGGTGCATTAAATTGAACACAACCACGGAAGTGTTGAAAGCAAAAAATTTTTATTACTTGCCACAAGTAAGGAGACAGGGAGATAGCTCTCAAAGCACTATCTCCCCTTAGTATTAGTGAAGGAAGCTTTAATTTGGTATGTTAGGGAGACAGGGGCAAGAAGCTCGATACAGTAAGGAACTTACATGTTTTCTGTTACCTAGGCACTTCAGTTCAACTGTGCAGGCCTACCATGTCAGCATGCTCGTGCATACACTGTATGTTAAAAAAAAAATGGTGGAAAATTCCACCCATAGTAGGAGATTTTAACATTATAACGAGCTAAAGTTAACTTTAGGGTAACTCAGGGGGCTCCTGCTCAGAGTTTCAGCTCTGATCTGGCTCAAACTGCTTCATGATGCAGGTATCCAGTGGAACACCTGCCCAGACATCTTAATGTGAGCTGCTTGTTCTGCAAAACAGACACATTCTTTCCCTCATTTTGCCCCTTTCTGTAACCATCCCTCAAAATAATATACTCCTGAAAATATAACCAGGAGGAGTTGTGCTGGTCATGCAAGCATGCTTAAAGATAACCTTGAGAAAAACTTGGTAGTCGCAGCAGGCCTCAGGTGGAGGGGAAGATATACGTTCTTGAAGCCGAGCAGCTGGGGATGCCCGGCTCCCTCAGGGTGAACACCGCCTGCTTCAAGGAAGCTGAGCAGCTGGGAACACCCGGTCCGCTCAGGGCGGAACACCGCCTGCTTCATGGAAGCTGAGCATCTGGGGAGGCCCAGCTTGCTCAGGGCAGAACACCTCCTGCTTCCCTCTTTCATTATCTCCCCTGCCACCGGGAGAGCTTGCTGATGGGGTTATCCATTTAAGTGCTAAGTGCGCTTATTCTATAACGAATTCCATGCTGATTGACCAGGCACACCCTTCTCTTCTCCTTGTTTAATCTATAAGACTCGTGATCAACTATGACTCACATTCCTTCTTGTTTACCTACAAACAATGTAGAACCTTCTTTATTGATTATCATCTCGTATCCAATAAATATGGGATTAAGGAGTTGTTCGGGGTGGCAGTCTTCTCAACTGCCAACCCCTGCTCCCAATATCTCTTGCAGCTGACTTGTTTGTGCCTCATCCTTCTCCCGTGCGCCGTCAGGAAGCGGCACCTTTCCCCTCTTCCCTCTTGTTGATCTGAGTAACTCTCCCTCATGCTCTGAGGAGCACCTTTGCTCATGCTTTCTGACTGGAATACCCTCGCTTTGTATCTTCCTGTCAAGATCCTACTCATTACTCAAAGTTCAACCCAGGTGCTATTTTCTTCAGGAATTATTTACTGATTCTTTTACTTTGATTTTATTTCTCTCATCTTCAAACCTCAATACACTTCATTTGTCCTTCTATCTTCATAATTCTTATATTCTGCCTTATACTGTGGTGATTTATATTTTTGCTCTAGCTTTTCAAGTAGACTGCACATTTCCTGAGGGCAGGCTCTGTGACCAAGGGCTGAAAAATCTCCTAGCATAGTGCTTTAAAGGCTAGACATTCAACAATTAATTTCAAAATTAGCACATCACATCCCAAGCTATTTTTAAGAGAGACATTGTTTTCTCTTTCTTTTCACAGTGACTATAGATGTTTTGGGCTATACCTGTTTTCCTACATGTGAATTTCTTTCCCCAACATTTCTTATACTTTAGCTTCCTGCAGAGTAAATGCATATCTGGCTATTTTTTCCTGGTTGTTTTAGTTTGAGTTTTCCTTGTAGTTTTTTTTTTCTGATTTATTACTGAAAAAACATTTCTTTGTCCCTTTTGTTATGTTTCTCTTGGAGTTAAATTAAACTGTATTGGAATAAAAGAGGTAACTCTAGACTCCACATTTATCTAACTTTTAAAAATGTTGATAGTCTATGCACCACAAGAATAATTCTAAAAGAAACAAGCCAGCTAAATAACACTGTAAGCTTTTTATTTAAAAAATGGAAGGTGGAATTCTGTTTGCACACTACAGAACTTTTAGTGTTGTAACATTAACTACTCTATTGGTAATAGACTGAAAACGGAGGAGGATGAAAGAAATCACTAAACATAATTATTATGCAAAAACTCACTTTATGCAATGGGATAATTAACATTTTTTAAAGGTTTTGTATTTATTTATTTGAGAGAGAGAGAGCATGAACAGGGGGAGGGGCAGAGGGAGAAGCAGATTCCCTGCTGAGCCAGGAGCCCAATATGGGGCTCGATCCCAGGACCCTGGGATCATGACCTGAGACGAAGGCAGATGCTTAACCACCTAAGCCACCCAGGTGACCCTTGGATAATGAACATTTATGATCATCCAGAGATAGAACCCCTGGTGAGAATGAAACAGTGCTAAATGCATGTTAAACAAATAAGTATACAGACTATTGATTTAATATCATTTTAAAATATACCTTTGTCATGTCAAATGAGAATCTAAATATGAAATATTGTTAACATGTAACACAGAGAGTTGAGAGCCTTGTTTGGAACCACGTTTACATTGCAAACACAGGCACAGTATTTCAGTAAGGAAAAACATGTTTACATATTCTGGATAATATACTCATTTAAATTAATTTAATCATATTTCATACAACTGTTAATATCTATGTGGAAAAATGCTCAGGATTAGAAAATGTTTAAAATCATCAACTACACCAAAAGAAAACAGTCAAATTTTATTTGTCTCGATCTAACCCAAGGAAGATTTTCATTTTTGATCTAATTCCTTAGAAGTTGAAGTAATGAAGTGTACAATATGTACAATTTACATGAAAGATCATGCCTCAGTTAATCTTATAAGAGAACTAGATATTAAAATGAGGGCATTCTCACTGAGAGATAAATATGCTTTTATTATAAGACTGCAGTGAAATTAATCAGTATTTGAATATTATTCTGACCTTGATATAATGATAGTATCTTAACACAATATAAGCCACCAACATTTTTTTTCATTTTTTATTTTTAGTTTCTTATTTTTGAAAAAAAATGAAGTTTTAAATTAAAGCAATGCTTTAGTAATGCTTTTTCATCCTAGTGAGAACCCCAAACTCTATTGGTCCTGGTTCTGACATTAGCTAGTATATGGCTTTGAATAAGTCCCTTCTGGTCCTCAATTTATTCATTTATAAGTTTACCTGTGAAATATCAATATTTCATAATTCTAAATAAATGAGAAAATTAGGATTCTGCTCACCTAGCAGTACTTAAAGAGGGATAGCAACATCTTATACAGAAACAAAGACAGGTACTTTACCTGACTGAATTTGTTTCTTTGAAAGCCAAGTGTGCACTGTATTTAGGCTCTA
This sequence comes from Potos flavus, assembly GCA_028534135.1. Lineage (NCBI taxonomy): Eukaryota > Metazoa > Chordata > Mammalia > Carnivora > Procyonidae > Potos > Potos flavus. The sequence continues at coordinate 4,121 of JAPYYM010001767.1, forward strand.
TCTTGCATAGGAATAGCCCCAGTGCCAGTATGGACCACAGATTCTTCATTTAAATCAAGTGAAGCCTTTAAAAGCTTGTTCTCAATGTTTAACTACTTAAACGAGCTATCTTCCTGGAAGCTAAGAGCTCATCTTGGGGGTCTGAGAAGACCTTTGTGTCATTACATGGTCAATTTCTGATACATAGGGACGATTTCTGCTCTGGTGGTGGAAGACACATTTTTTTCACGACAGCATTTAGGGCTTCTCACTGGGCCTGGGATAAAACTATATATGCTGAATGAAATAAGTCAAGCAGTCTCACAACTAATCCGAAGGAAATAGAAACAACCATCAGCACTGGGTGTGGTACATAAACAGTGAATCTTGTAACACTGAAAAAATAAAATAAAAGTATTTGGGGAAAAAAATTATTACCAACAGCTATATGCCAATAAGTTAAGCAACCAAGAAGAAATGGATGCATTCCTGGAAACCTATAAACTTCCAAGACTGAAACAGGAAGAAACTGACAACCTGAATAGACCAATATCTAGTAACGAGATTGAAGCAGTGATCAAAAACCTCCCAAAAAACAAGAGTCCACGATCTGACGGATTCCCTGGGGAATTCTACCAAACATTCAAGGAGAGTCAATTATCAAATGGTTTCACTTATGTGTGGAGCATAAAAAAAAACATGGAGGACATTGGGAGAAGGAAAGGAAGGGTGAATTGGGGGAAATTGGAGGGGGAGATGAAGCATGAGAGACTGTGGACTCTGAGAAACAAACTGAGGGTTTTGGAGGGGAGGGGGGTGGGGGGATGGGTAAGCCTGGTGGTGGGTATTGAGGAGGGCACATATTGCATGGAGCACTGGGTGTGGTGCATGAACAATGAATCTTGGAACGCTGAAAAAATAAAATTAAATTTAAAAACAGAAAAGAAAAAAAACTAACCACTCCCTACCCAACATACACACATTTTTTTCAACTTACTGCTTGTCTGAAACTATAAACTACATGTCAATATATTAAAATGAAGTGTAAAAGTGAATCTTTTACCTGAAGGTACTGTTTTTCTGGATATGGCATTATTTAAGCCTCCAGGCCCTCAACTGCTACAATTGTATTAATGCCTCTTTTAAACAATCTCTTACATAAGTAAAAGGATTTGTTTCCTACAATTGCAATTAGAAACAAATGCATTAATGAAATACTAAATGTAACATATAAAATGGCATTTTCCTTCATACATCTTAAGATTGTTTATTTGGTACAAGAAAACCAAGGAGTGTATACTGGGCAGAATGACAAACTCAGTTTAACAAATTCTTTCTATTAAAAAAAAAAATTCTTTCTATTGCATATTGTAGGGTAAAAGTATGACAACTGTTGTTAAGTCCCTTGAGGCCAGAAAGGTGTTTATTGCAATCAAGAGCAAGATGTAAGAGCAAATGGGGAGGGGGGAAGGATTATTTCTTGGACTACTTTTGGATAAAACAGCCAGGATAAGGAAGTATATTCTCTAGAGTTTTTCAGAGTCCTTGGCTACCATCAGAAGAGTGTCACAAAGGATAAATGTTAATAGAGTTTGGAGGGAACAGTTTGGGGCAGAAGGAAGATATAATCATTTTGAAAACTACTATTCTGCTGTACAGAGGTGTCATTTTGATATCTTATCATTATCCAAATATTTCATCATTTTTATAAATTATAGATATTCTAAGGAATATTTCATTAAAATCTCTTAGCTATCTTCAGTGATAATCTTAAAACAAACATTGCCAATTCCTTTTCCTTTGTTTCATTTGAAATGAAAAAATAAACTCCAAAATAAGAAACACATTTGTAAAGACATATTTAAGTCACTATGGTTTATTAAATATTGCCAGTTGACATTCAGCATAACCCTAAATGTAACACTAAGATCTTCAGAGTGTAGAAGATCACTCAATTTACTGGGGAGAATTTAACAGTGGCATACCTACTATTTCAGGATTGCAGGGTTCTTGTCTCATGGAGTCAAAGAATGAATCTCATGGACACAAAAGGGTGAAGTGAAGTAAAAGTTTATTAAGTGAAAGTGAGAGCAGAAAGGAAAGAAAAAGCTCTCTGGAGTGAGAGGGGTCCTGACTGGGTTACCACTGAGGGCTTCTAGTGGCAGTCTTCTATTGAGAACTGACTGGGAAGCTTGTGGCTTGAGATTCTTGTGTCATCTTGGTTCGTTCCCTTATCTCTTGTTTAGTTCTGTCTCAGCATCTCCACCTGCCAGGAATATTTTTGGAGCATAGTCAGGGGAGTCAGAGGCCTCCTATCTCTCCTGCCTATACCTAAATGCCTTCCCTATTCAAGGGACAGAACCTGTGGGCAGAAAGATACTGGGATTGTGAGGAATGATTGATTGTATACATTTTTATTAGTGGGTGTTGGGGATAGCGCAAGTCTCCAAGAAATCAGGAAGCAAAGCTTTCAGGACCTTGAAGGGCAAGCTGCTACCAAGATAAGTCTATTTTTAAACATAAAGGTACTAAGGCAGCCACAAGTTCCTTGAAGAAGATCACACTTTGCATGTTTCAGGTATCTATCAGTGGGCTGGAAGCTGTAAGGAGATTTTCATTTAAGCTACATTTCTTTTGCCTTTATTTACCACATCACTATAGTGCTGTGAGGCCAGAGTGCTTATTAATTAGGACAGATTACTGTCATTCCACCTGTGCAGCTCCCACCGAAATCAACAGTAATCTTGCAGCAATTCAATTTTCTCATGTAGCTCTCAGATCTTAAAAGTACTGAAGAACTTAATCAGTATGTAAATGTAGTGTTTTCATAGAAAGCAGAAAAATTTGTGCATTCCAAAATAATGTTATCTGGACTTTTGCATAATGATGAACAACTGATATGATTTAACCAGATTGAAGGACACAATATAAACAAAAAGAAATTATACTCTCACCTCTGTCTCGGCCTTATACCAGGTCTCTATTGGCAAAGCCAAGTACAGGATTGGATTTTTTTTTTTTTTGTAGATACCTTTAAGTTTGAAGCAAAAGTGAAATAGCAACTTTAGTATTTAAATAATTATTAGGTCTTTTAGAATGAAAATAATATTTTTGTAGTACTAACAATGCTGTCCATATGAATTGGAACTTCAAAGTAAGAAAATTGAGCATGAATTTGTTAAATTACTGTGTATGTTTTCTTTCTGCATGTCCACATGCATATAAACAATTTAAGTTCAAATTCCAATTATGCTTTACTTAAGGAAGACAAGCTCTCTCAAAAAAATGTTAATAAAGAATTATTTTACTGAGTCCTTTTAAGAAGTAGCAGCTGATAAAGACTTTGCAAAGCATTATTAAATTATTTCTATGTAACTCATTGCCCCTAAAATCTTAGCCAGGTGGATATAGGGAGGGAATTTTGCTCTTCTTTAGGAATTAGTTGAATATCCATCTCTTCTTGATTGATTTTTTCCCTCAAGATAGAAACACTGTATAGCTTTTTTTTAAAAAGCTTTAATTAATTTCCAGTTAGAGAAAAATAAATAAACAAATAAAATATTAATTCCAGTTAGGAAGCATGCAGTGTTACATTAGTTTCAGGTGTATAATATAGTGATTCCATACTTCCATACAACATTTTGTATTCATCATGGCAAGTGCAATCCTTAATCCTCATCACTTATTTAACCCATCCCCCCACATACCTGCCCTCTGGTAAACAGTTTCTTCTCTATAATTAAGAAAGCGTAAGGAAAAACATGGAGGACATTGTGAGAGGGAGGGGAGGGATGAATTTGGAGGAAATCGGAGGGGTGAAGGACCATGAGAGACTGTGAACTCAGAACAAGGGACTGAGAGTTTTGGAGGGGAGGGGGTGGGGGGATGGGCGAGCCTGGTGGTGGGTACTGAAGAGGGCACGTATTGCATGGAGCACTGGGTGTGGTACATAAACAATGAATCTTGTAACACTGAAAAAATAAAATAAAAGTATTTGGGGATAAAAAAAAAAGAAAAAAAAAAGAGTCTGTTTCTTGGTTTGCCTCTCTCTTATTTTTCCCTTTGCTCATTTGTTTTCTTTCTTAAATTCCAAATATCAGTGAAATTGTATGATGGTTGTATTTCTCTGACTGACTTATTTTGCATAGCATAGGACACTTTGGCTGTTTCCATAAATGTTGGGGTGCATGTATCACTTTGACTTAGTATTTTTGTATTCCTTGAGTAAATACCCAGTAGTGCAAGTGAAAGATTGTATGGTAGTTCTATTTTTAACTTTTTGAAGAAACCCCATATTGTTTTCCATAGTGGCTGCACCAGGTTGCATTCCCACCAATAGTGCAAGAGGGTTCCCATTTCTCCACACCCTTGCAAACACCTGTTGTTCCCATGTTGTTGATTTTAGCCATTTTGACAGGTGTGAGGTGATATTTCATTGTAGTTTAGATTTGCATTTCTCTGATAATCAATGATGTTGAGCATCCTTTCAAGTGTCTCTTGGACATCAGTATGACTTTGGTGGAATAATGACGATTCTACCCACTTGTGTCTGTTGCCCAATTTTTAATTTGGATTATTCATTTTTTGGATGTTGAGTTTTATAAGTTCTTTATATATTTTAGATACTAACCCTTTATCAGATTTGTCATTTACAAATATCTTTTCCCATTCAGTAGATTGTCTTTTAGTTTTGTTGATTGTTTCTTTCACTGTGCAGAAACTTTTTATTTTGATGAAATCCCAATAGTTTAATTTTGCTTTTGTTTCCCTTGCCTGAAGAGACATGCCTGAAAAGAAGTTGCTATGGCCAATACCAAAGCAATTACTGTCTGTGTTGTCCTCTAGGATTTTTTTTTTAAGATTTTATTTATTTATTTGACAGAGAGAGATCACAAGTAGGCAGAGAGAGAGGAGGAAGCAGGCTCGCCGCTGAGCAGAGAGCCTGACGTGGGGCTTGATCCCAGGACCCCGAGACCATGACCTGAGCCGAAGGCAGAGGCTTAACCCACTGAGCCACCCAGGCGCCCTCCTCTAGGATTTTTATGGTTTCCTGTCTCACATTTAGGTCTTTCGTCTGTTTTGAATTTATTTTTGTGTATGGTGTAGAAAATGGTCCAGTTTTATTCTTTTGCATGTAGCTGTCTAGTTTTCCCAATACCATTTGTTGAAGAGACTGTCTTTTTTCCCATTAGATATTCTTTCTTGCTTTATCAAACATTAATAGAACATATAGTTGTGCCTTCATTTCTGGGTTTTCTATTATGTTCTATTGATCCATGTGTCTATTTTTATGCCAGTACCATACCATTTTGATTACTATAGCTTTGTAATATAACTTGAAGTCTGGAATTGTGATGCCTCCTGCTTTTCTTTTCCTTTTCAAGACTGCTTGGCCTATTGGGGTCTTTTGTGTTTCCATACAAATAGTAGGGTTGTTTTTTCCTAGCTCTGAAAAAAAATGCTGTTGGTATTTTGATGAGGATTGCATTAAATGAATAGATTGCTTTGAGTAATGTAGACATTTTAACACATTTGTTTTTCCAATACATGAGCATGGAATGTCTTTCTATTTCTTCTTGTCATCTTCAATTTTTTTTCATCAGAATTTTATATTTTTAGGAGAACAAGTCTTTCATCTCTTTGCATAGGTTTATTCTTAGGTACCTTATTGGTTTTGGTGTAGTTGTAAATGACATCAATTCCTTAATTTATCTGTCTGCTGCTTCTTTAAGTGTATAGAAATGCAACAGGTTTCTCTATGTTGATTTTGTATCCTGCAACTTTACTGAATTCATGTGTCAGTTCTAACAATTTCTTGGTGGAATTTTTGGGTTTTCTACATAGAGTATCATGTTGTCTCTACATAGAGTGTCATGTCATCTGCAAATAGTGAAAGTTGGACTCTTCTTTGCTAATTTGGATACCTTTTATTTCTTTTTCTTGTCTGATTGCTGTGGCAAGGACTTCCAGTACTATTTTAAATAACAGTGGTGAGAGTGCACATCCCTGTCTTGTTCCTGACCATAGAGGAAAATCTCTCAGCTTTCCTTCATTGAAGATGGCATTAGCTGTGGGTTTCACATGTATGACCTTTCTTACTTTGAGGTATATTCCCTGTATCCCTCCTTTGTTGAGAGATTTTATCATGAATGATTGTTATGTTTTGTCAGATGCTTTTTCTGAATCTATTGAGAGAATAATATGGTTCTCAACCTTTCTTTTATTAATGTGGTGCATGATGTTGATTGATTTGTGAATATCGAACTACCCTGCAGCCCAAGAATAAATCCTGCTTGTTTTTGCTGAATGATTCTTTTAATGTATTGTTGGATTCTTCTTGCTAGTATATCATTGAGAATTTTTGCATCCATGCTCATCAGGGATATGGGCTTTAGTTCTCTTTTTTTTTAACAGAGTCTTTAGTTTTGGAATCAGGGTATTGCTGTCCTCATAGTATGAGTTTGGAAGTTTTCCTTCCACTTCTATTTTTTGGAATAGTTTGAGGCAAATAGGCATTAGATCTTTAAATGTTGGTAGATTTCACCTGTGAAGCCATCTGGCCCAGGACTTCTGTTTTTCGGGAAATTTTTGATTACCGATTGAATTTATTTGCTGGTTATCAGTCTGTTCAAGTTTTCTATTTCTTCCTGTTTCCATTTTTGTAGTTAATATGTTTCTAAAAATTTATCCATTTTTTCCAGGTTGTCCAACTTGTTGGCACAAAATTTTTCATAGCATTGTCTTAGAATTGTTTGTATTCCCGTGGTGTTGGTTGTTATTTCTCCTCTCTCATTCTTGATTTTATTTATTTGGGTCCTTTCTCTTTTCTTTTTGATAAGTCTGGCTAGGGGCTTGTCACTTTTATTAATTTTTTTGAAGAACCAACTCCTGGTTTCATTGATCTGTTCTATTTTTTTCAGTTTCTATATCATTTATTTGTGCTCTAATCTTTATTATTTTCCTTCCTCTGCTGGGTTTCTTTTTCTTTTTCTAGCTCCTTAAAGTGTGTGGTTAGATTGTGTATTTGAGATTTTTCTTGCTTTTCTTTCTTTCTTGCTTGCTTTCTTGAGATTTTCTTTCTTTTCTGAGATTTTTATTGAGAAATAGAGGTAGACCTCTATTTCTATATACTTCCCTCTTAGGACATATTTTGCTGCATCCCAAGGTTTGGACCGTTGTGTTTTCATTTTCACTTGCTTCCATGTATTTTTTTATTTCATCTTAATTTACTGGTTGACTCATTCAATTTTTAGTAGAATGTTGTTTTTATTTGTTTTTTTAGTAGCATGTTTTTTAACTTCCATGTATCTGTGGTCTTTCCTAATTTTTTCTTGTGGTTGACTTCAATTTTCATAGCATTGTGGTCAGAAAAGATGTATGGTATGATGTCAATCTTTTTTTACTTGTTGATACCTGGTTTGCAGCCTAGTATGTGATCTATTCTGGATAATGTTCCATTTGCACTTGAAAAGAAAATGTGCTCTGTTTTAAGATGAAATGTTCTGTATATATCTGTGAAGTCCATCTGGTCCAGTGTGTCAAAGTCATTGTTTCCTTGTTTATTTTCTATTTAGATGATTTGTCCATTGATGTAAGTGGGGTGTTAAAGCTTCCTACTATTATTGTATTATTTTCAATTAGTTGTTTTATGTATACTACTAATTATTTTATATATTTGGGTGCTCGCAAGTTGGGGACATAAATATTTACAATTGTTAGATCTTCTTGTTGGAATGACCCCTTTATTATGATATATTGCCCTTCTTCATCTCTTGTTATAGCCCTTGGTTAAGAATCTATTTTTTCTGATAGAAATAAGGGTATTGCTAACCCAGCTTTCTTTTGCCATCATTTGTGTGATAAATGTTTTCTCATCCATTCACTTTCAATCTGCAGGTGTCTTTAGGTCTAAAATGGGTCTCTTATAGGCAGCATATAGATGGGTCTTTTTTTTATTATTAAAGTATGTCTTATTTGTTTCAGGAGTACAGGTCTGTGATTCATCAGTCTTACACAATTCACAGCACTCACCATAGCGCATACCCTCCCCAGTGTCCATCACCCAGCCATCCCATCCTTCCCACTCTCCTCCCCTCCAGCAACCCTCAGCTTTTTTCCTGAGATTAAGAGTCTCTTATGGTTTGTCTTCCTCTTTGGTTTCATCTTATTTCATTTTTCCCTCTCTTCCCCTATGGTCCTCTGTCTTGTTTCTCAAATTTCTCATATCAGTGAGATTGTATGATAATTGCCTTTCTCTGATTGATGTATTTTGCTTAGCATAATACCCTCTAGTTCCATCTATGTCATTCCAAATGGAAAGATTTTGCTTTTTTTAGATGGCTGCATAATATTCCACTGTATATATATACCACATCTTCTTAATCCATTCATCTGTTGATGGACATCTAGGCTTTTTCCATAGTTTGGCTATTATAGACATTGCTGCTATAAACATGGGAGTGCACATGCCCTTTCGGATCACTACATTTGTATCTTTAGGGTAAATACCCAGCAGTGCGATTGCTGGGTCATAGTGTAGCTCTCTTTTCAACTTTTTGAGGAAACTCCATACTGTTTTCCAGAGAGGCTGCAACAGCTTGCATTCCCACCAACAGTGTAGGAGGGTTCCCTTTTCTCCCCATCCTCCCCAACATCTGTTATTTTCTGACTTGTTAATTTTAGCCATTCTGACTGGTGTGAGGTGGTATCTCACTGCGGTGGTTTTGGTTTATATTTCCCTGATGCCAAGTGATGTTGATCACGTTTTCATGTGTCTGTAGGCCATTTGGATGTCTTCTTTGCAGAAATCTCTGGTCATGTCTTCTGTCCATTTTTTGATTGGATTCTTTGTTCTTTGGGTGTTGAGTTTGAGAAGTTCTTTATAGGTTTTGGATACTAGCCCTTTATCTGATATGTCATTTGCGAATATCTTCTCCCATTCTGTTGGTTGTCTTTTGGTTTTGTTGACTGTTTCCTTT
>JAPYYM010001768.1:0-13077 GCA_028534135.1 Potos flavus
GCTCATTAAGCAAGAAGAACTGCTTTCACCCCGAGCTTCCCGCCGTCAGTGGTTCGGAGAGGGAGGGCGAAGTCCCCTGGGGGGACACTCTTCCGTCTGGAGGAGCAGCGTTAGGTCGCTTTGAAAGATACCTTTCACGTTGCTGCTGCGAGGACCCTTCAAAGAATTCCTATCGACACCCTCTTCGGTCTTTTCTTTTACTATTTTGGTATAAACTAGAAATTATATTCCTGTGACCTTTTTTTGTGCAATATGTTCACATTTGCTTTGTTCCCCTTGCCTTTGACCAGGCGGCGTGGGGAGTGGGAGCCGCGTGCCTGGCGGGAGCGGGGGGCGCGCGGCCGGGTCAGGAGCCCGCCGGCTGGGGCCTCCCTCCGTCAGGAACACGGCCGCGGGGACATTTCAAAACAAATACAGCCGAGATCGAAACGTGCTCGATTTTACACAAACAACATAAAGAGCGTGATGAGATCTGTTCCTAGTTCGGCGTCCCCTACGGCAGCGTAACCAGGGACAGGCTGGAGGCTTTGCACAGGTTTGGCTCTGAGCCTGGAGAGAAATCTTGGGTAATTCTTTTCATCTCTATGGCCATTGTCCTCCCCAGGAAGGGGGCCGGGTAGGACCCAGCGCTTTCTCTGTGCTTGTCTCTTAAATGTCCTCCCCACGCCCCCCCCCAGAGTAACCGTCGTCACGCCTCACGGTAGGGGAAACTGAGGCTCGGCTAGGGTCAGAATCCAGGCTGTGCTGCCTACGCTCTCGCCAGGGCCATCGCAGCGGGCCTGCAGCTTGAGGGGGTGTCCAGGAACCCACGGCCCACCCCGTGAGCATTGCAGGAGCCTGGGGACAAGGACAGGACATGGGGCGCGTCTCAGGGGCCTGGAAGTGGGCAGAAGTGTTGGGGGGCTGGGCCCAGTGTGGACACGTCCTTCTGGCCGCGCCGTGGAGGAGGGGGGCTGGAGCACAGGCATCGGCGGCCCCTCGGGCAGCCGCACAGGTGTCTGCGTGTGGGACGCGGCCCCCGGGCAAAGGTCGGTTCCAGGTGCCACCTCACAGGACACGTCGGGGGCACCTCCCGCCCTGCATGGGGACCTCGGCTCGGCCATGGGCCTTCACAAGCTCCCGGGCCGGCGTCCCCACACGTCACCGACACGGAGCCCCCGTGGGGTGGCCCCCTGCGAGAGGAGGGTCTTCCCTTCATGGTTTATTAGAAAGGCAGCCGTCCGGACGCCTGGCAGGGGCAGGATCGCTGCCGGGGCTCTCGGCCCCTCCAGGGGCACCGCCGTCTCCGGGGAGGACGGGCACAGACACCGTGGAGCGGGTCCCCCCAGGCCAGCAGCTCCTCTGGCCACTTTGGGGATTAACCCTCGGAAAGCCGTAGCCGGTAGCACGGCTCTCAGGCCGATCCCCGGGAGCCCCTGCTGCGGACAGAGCGGAGGGCGGACGACCGCCTTCTCTCCTGATGCTTCTCGGGCCAGAAGCCGGATGACGGAAGCCTCTAGAAGGAGCCCTGTGATCACCCATCCAGAGGCCCCCCAAGACCACCACCTCGGGGTCCCCCGAGACACGCCCTCGCTGCAGACTCCCCACGCACACTGGGGCAGGTCGGGGGTTGCCGGCCACGCGGGGTGCCGACCGAAGGGGCTGGAGTGGCCGTGCCGGGCGGGGTGGGAGCTCGGGGGCCGCCTTCTGTGTCAGGTGTCATGGAGGGTGCCCATAGCAGCGACTCCACTCCGTGCCAGGACAGCGGGACAGCCCCGAAGGGAGGTACGCTGGCCAGAGGAGCCCTCAGGTGCTCCCCTCCCCTGCCTCCAGGGTCTGCGGATGCCTTCCTCATTGGGAGCAAGTTTGGCTTCTGTCCCTGGGTCACCCGATCTCACCTCAGCCCCACGACAGCTCAGCAGTCTCGCGAGGAGACCGGGAGAAGGACACACCCTCCCACCTTCGCTCATGGCCTCAGTTTCTCCAGCACTGTTTTCCCGAGAGTACGGCGTGCGACTCTCCTGCGCGGTCCTTGACCTGAGGACAGGGGCTGGAGTTGGGACCTGGGTGTCGGACGTGTGGTCCTGCAGCCCTTGTGCGTCCCAGCTGGGACCCATGAGCCTGGGTCCTGGCCCCAAATACAGGCTGTCCGTCCCTCACTCGGGGGCCCCACCCCACTCGCTGACTCCGCGGCCCTGCCCCGGCCATGCCGTGTTGGGGTTGTCGTGTGTCGTCGGCTTCTGAAAGGTCGGGGAGAGACGGGGTGCGCACTTGGCGTCTGCGGTTCCCGGGTCAGGTGCCCGGGGGGGCTTGCTGACCTGCGTCCTGGCCGAGCCCCGTGATGCCGCCTGTTTGCAGCTCCCAGCAAAGCAGCTTATTGGATTATCGGCCCGGCCGGCCCCACGGCGGGAGGGGGGAGGCTGGCCTGTAGGGGCTGCTCTGGGGAAGCCTGGTTTTGACCACCCCGGACTCTGCTGGGTCGGAAGGCGGCACCCCGGAATCGCGCGCTCCCCTTTCCGCCGAGCAGACGGTCTTGTCAGACGCAGGCAGCGCAGCTCTGGACGCGGTCCCTCTTCCTCGCCCGCCGGCCAGAGGCTGACAGCCGCTCAGGCCGCCGGTCTCCTCGCGCGCTCTCCCGGCCCGAAGATGCTGTCCAGCTACTCAGCCTGCCTTTTCTCGGGGGTGTGCGCTGGCCTGCTGGCCGCCGCCCTGGCCTATTACTTCTACTGGTGAGTCGCCCAGCGGGCTCTGGGCCGTCCCAGCGCCTGGGCTGCTGCGCTTACCCCCTCCTGTTCCCCGCGCCCCGTGTGCCACTGACCTCCCTGCTTGGCACGGGGACCTCGCGGTCGGCAGGGACGTTGGGTCCGGAGCTCGGCCCGCGGGATCCCCACCTCGCCAGGTGGGGTATGCGCCCTCCTGGGAATGCTTGCCGGTTTGGGTCGGTCCTGGAGGGGGACACACCTGTCACCAGCAGGTGCTCGGGGAGCTTCGGGGAAGGAGCAGCACCCCTGCGCGCTCTCCACCGCTCCCTCAGCTCTCCTCCCCCCTGCCCCTCCGCAGGGGGAGCTGGGGATGTACAGGGGGCCTGGGCACCAAGTAGAAGGCGCTGGTTCCCAGCGGAGGGAGGCACCCTGTCGTCCCCGTAAATGCCGAGCTGGTTTACGGCGAATCGGCAGCGACCCTTGCTGGCCGTCCGGACCCGCGGGCGCACAGGTTCTCGCTGGTATGGACCACACGAGCCTGGAGTTCTCCAGCCCGACCCACACGGGGGTGTGATGGGGGATGGGGCGTGGGCTCTGGGCCACCCGTTCCCGTCTGTGAGTGGGTGCTGCGCCCGCCCTGTCTGCACGACACCGTCTACACCGGCCACCCCAGGTGAAGGCAGTGAGCCTCACGGGGCCGCGTTTCTCCCACGGGCTGGCTCTGGGGAACCCAGAACCCCAGGCCTGGGGCAGCTTTCCGTCCGGGAGCCGAGAGTGGGGTGATTTCCGGGTAAGAGACGTCAGCTCTTTGGGAGGCTCTGTCCCACGTTAGTCGTGTTTTCTTCAGTACGCACGCGGTCGGGCTGGGAATTCTCTCTGGAAGGTTCCTCTCCTGCTGATCCGATTAACACCTCTCCTGTTTCTGAGGAGGAGGAGGGAGCCGGCCGCAGACGGGGCAGGACGTGTCCTCGGGGCCCCGCGGCCCTTTCCTGCCCCTTCCTCCCAACTCCATACGTTCTAGAATGAACTTACGCCCACGAGTGTTTGCATGTTGGCTCCCACGTGAATGCGATGGAACTTACAGAGAGACTGACACAGGGATAAACACGTGTGTGATGTAGGGGAAGAATTAGCTCAGGGGCAGGAAAGAAGGACTTCGGTCCCTTATGAAAGGCGTTCCGGGCCTCGGGGAGTGTGCGGTGGTCCCCCAGGCCCCGTGGAGCGCCCCCGGGAGGAGCCGTCACCGACTCTTGGCATAAACGTCAGGACGCACTGGACAGTGGGGGGACGGCCAGCCCCGGTGTGGCAGCGGCGAAGGTCCCCCCCGCCCACGTCCCCGTAGTGGATGGTGAGCGCAGGTCAGGAGGGGAGAGGCAGCTCATGTGACTCAGGACTGGCCACCCGCGGGCCACTTGGGGCATGGTGGCACCGGCGTCAGGCTCGACCCACCCCTGCCCGCGGACCGCCCACCCTGCCAGGTGCCCACACGTGTCCCCGCCACTCAGCACTCCATCCGCATGTGGACAGAAATCCAGACTGAAGAACATTTTTGCAGCTTGTTGTGACCCGTCTGGAGGAGCGCGGCAGCCCTTGTCCCGGTCCTTGTCCCCCATGCTCGGAACTGGGAGAAACGTTGAGGTTTTCCTCCTCTGGGTCCCGCTGCAGAGTGGCGAGCCGAGCGAGTGGCAGGAGGCCTCCCCACCGTGGCCGGCGCCAGGGGGGCCGGGGGAGGGGCCGGGGGAGGAGCGCGCCCTTCCTTCCGGAGGCCTCGGGGCGTCGTGCACTGGGAAGCACTTCGAGGAGCTCGTGGCCTCCGGTGGGGAGCTGGAGCAGCAGGTGCTGTGACTCCTGCCCCCAGACGCCATCGGAGACCCTCGTTCTCCTCTCGGCTCTGCTGCGCACCCCCTCCCCTCGCCACCCCGGGACCCAGGAGGGAGGTCTTCTCGTCCGCTGCCCTCTTGCTGGCGAGGACTTGTCCAGAGTAGGCTTCTCCGCGGGCCCGGGGCTGAGCCCACCAGGAGCCGGAGGGCCGGCCGTGGCCGGAGTGTGGCGGAGGGAGGGGATGTCGCCGCCCCTGCTGGAACGCCTCTTCCTGAAGGAAGGATCTGTGAGCTGCGGGGTCCCCGAAGACGCGCGCGGAGCCCCCGCCGGTGAGTGAGGCGTGCGGGAGCTCAGCAGGTCTGTCTGTGAAAGCCTCGCTTCGCAATTGGATGCAGGACCTCCAGGAGGCACAGCGAGGGCAGGGGCAGAGGGTTCCCGCTCCCAAGCCCGCACCTGCCATCTCTTACTGGCCGCCGTTCGGTCCAGGCCTCCTCGCCGGCGCGCACCTGCTTTCGGACTTGGCACCTTCCTAAGCCTCACCATGAAATGCACACTGGACTGGTTGGTGCTTCTTTAAGTGGTTGAATAATATCGGGGTGAAGGAGCCTGCGGATCCCCCATCACGGGGCACGACCTGGGAGCCCAGTAAAATCCACTTGGTGCCTTCCCACCGCCGAGGAGTGGCGTCGTGTGCGGGAGGCTGAGAGCCGGCAGGGGGTCTGGGAGCCGGGCGGTGGCGGGCCTCGTGGCCTCCGGGGAGAGATCAGGAAGCGCTGTGTTGCCCTCCTCTTGTGTCTTAGCTGTCTAACGAGAGCATTGGGCTAAATGCCATTTGATACGGCGGCTTAGGCATTTTCCTCATTTTTAAAAAGTAAAAATTCCTGCCGCTAAGTACTACCCTGCTAGGAGAAAGACATTTTCGCAGCTTGTCTGTAATGTATGAAGACGCTTGGCAGAGGCCTGGGGCGCTCCCCCTTCCGGCGCACTGTCAGTGCCCCCGCGGCCCCTCCGAGGACCCCGCGGTCGTCAGCTGCTCCCCAAGCTGCTTTGTTGACAGGTTCCCCCGTTACCATAGCTGAAGTCTGGTTACCCCCCTCCCAGGTTCTTTTTGGAAAGACAAACTAGTACCAAAGCCCTTGTTTGAAATTATCACAGGAGCTGTTTTTAAAAGTTAGTGACTTTAACTAGATGTGTGTGTGTGCGCGCGCGTGAAAAGAATTAAAATCTCACTGGTGTTGACTGCCCGAGGGAAAGTAGGTCTGAATTCGTGAAGCTGACAAGAGATACTACCGGCTTCCCTGAGCACGGTTTGGGAAAGCGATGGGTCAGACCATTTCTTCCCCGTGGAGTTTTGAGCGTGAATCAGGTGTCGCGAGCATGGAGATCGTCCTGGTGATCGGGAAGGAGACCCTCTTGTAGCAAGTCGTTTCTTGGCATTAGTGTCTGAATCGTGGGGTTTTGCATATGCTCAAAATGATTCAAGTATCAATTGTATGGAAAATGGCACCCTGGTTTGCTGGCTTGGGAACCCGAATACCCATTAAAAGTCGGCCTAGCAAAGACCTTTTAGACGTCGTGTGTTTGTGCAATAGGGAGGGACCCTATAACTTGAAGATTTTTCTAGAGCACTCAGAGACACCCCGTGGTACCAGGAGGAAAGGCTATGTTGACCTCAGTTTCAAAGAAAGTGAAATTCAGAACGATCCCGTCATGTGCGGAGGCCACAGACCGGGGACAAGAACAGTTTCCTGAGCCCCGGACCCAGTGTGCCTACTTCCTGTACCCACTCCTCCTTGTCCGTGGGGAACAACGCGGTGGGCGTGGGGGACCCTCCCGGGGGCTGGCTCATTAGCCAAGCTCACTTTCTCCAGATCAGTGCCACTTGACTAAGGGACGGAAGGACTGTGTTCATCTTTAAAGATGATATTTCGTAATGAACGTGAGCCCAGATGTTAAAATGTTTTTATATTTTTATTTCTCTAAAATAGTAATATTCCCTGGTTTCAGGACCGTGAGCTCCTGCCTCTCCCCTGCCCGCACTCCTACTCCTCGAGGCAGAGCTGCTCAGAGGCCGTCTTGCTTCCGGGCCTGGATCGTGGGCATGTGTTCGGTTCCTTGATTTATTAATTGTGCTCAGATCTCCGGCAGGTACTCACTGACTAGCTACCCTGCTCCAGGCCCTGCTCTAGATTTTCAGTTAGAGTCAGTAAGTCTTTACAGCTTGAAGGAGGAAGATCAAGTCCCATGTGAAACCAGCTGTGGAAACTCATGCCCCCCGGTAACGTGGTCTACCTTTGGATCACGATGTCCCAGTGTAGCATTTTTTATTACTTGAAAATATCAATCACTTTGCTTTTCCTTTTTGAGAAAGGAAACCTATTCCTCGTTCAATACCAAAAATCTTCTTTCCTTAATCATATATTTTTTAAAGATTTTACTTGAGAGAGAGAGCACGTGCATGAGAGAGCAAGCAGGGTGGGGGGAGGGGCAGAGGGGGAGAGAGAGAGAAGCAGGCTTCCCACTGAGCAGGGAGCCCGATGCGGGACTCGATCCCGGGACCCTAGGATCACGACCTGAGCTGAAGGCAGACACTTAATGACTGAACCACCACCCAGGCGCCCCCCTTAATCATATTATTTGTTGAACAAATTCTGTCTTCTTGAAAGATTTCCCATTCTGGTTTGGAGCATTCTCTTTCCGGGCCACACCCACAGGGTGGTTATCGTGACATTTCCTGTCATGGCATAACCGGTGAGTTCTTTCTCTTTGTCAGACTCCTTCTTATCCTGCTGGACTACACCCTCAAGTAATCTTTTCACAAAGGATGAACAGGACGAATTTCACATTTTCTGAAAACTGTCCTAGCTCAAGGCTGCTGTATTTCTGTCTTCATTCTTTGTGTCTCTCTGGTTGTGGTAGAGAAGAAATGGGGTTCAGAGAGAGGAGGATTTGATAAAAGATCTACTTAGAAAGGTGCAGGCGGAGATGGGGGAAGGTGGCAAGAAGGTAAAACCGTGAGTCGGCAGAGTCTTCCCGATAGTGTCGTCCATTTCAGCTGGAGCTGCTGGGAGGAGGGAAAGCGTCCAGGGAGAAACAGAAGGATCGTGGAATCCAAGTTACTTTTCTTGGTCCCAGGACCAGAATTCTGTGAGATTTGTCAAGTGGCCACATTTTGGACTGTGCGGAAGCATCAGATTCTGGGGAAAGTCTGTGGCGCTCCACCTCCTGACCCGCAGGTTCCGACCGGAATGTTCCCCTCGACCCCGGGGCCGCGGTGGTGCTGCCCGCAGTGCTGACACGGTGTTTCTGGTAGGTGAGCCCCGTGTCTCCCTGTCCCATCAGCAGGCCTGCGGCTGTAGATGTTACCGTGCGGAGAGATCAGTGTAACGGGAAGGAGCTGGGTGAGGGGGTGGACGCCCGGAGTGGGGGGACAGTTAGAGACCTTCCTCCCCACCCTGCGGCCCTCTGTGGGCCCCGTGCCTGCGGCCCCCAGCCTCTCTCCGCAGGGCCGCGGGGAAGGGACCGGCTCCGGGGGGGGCGCAGCTGCGGGATCATCAGGGGTTCACCTAAGAAAGGGTGCCTCTGTGGGCCTTGACCGCTGTTACGGAGAAGTCGGGGTACAAATCAGGTTGCGTGTCAATGGTTGGGGGTTCGGGGAAAGCAGAGGAGAAGAGAAAGCATGGGAAAGAGGCCATGTTCAGAGAGAACAAGGGAGGAAAATCTAGAATTTGGTTTCCACACTTACTTAGAAACAGTGAGAGGGCCGGTAGAGCCCACAGGATGTGACTGCCCATAATGTGGCCCTGGACTCCATGCAGTCCCCGATTTGTCCTGGAAAACCTGATCTCAGACCGGGACCCTCTCCCGGGGGTGCGGCACGAAGGGGAGCAGCGGCTGCTTCTCTTGGGGTCCAGCGGCTGCCGGGGGAGCTGAGCCCAGGCTCCCAGTGCTCGAGGGGGACATGGGACCTCTTGTTGCCGGCGTCAAGCACGAGCCCACGTGGACCTGGCCGGTTCGCGTCCTTGCGAGCACAGTCCCCGGGACTCGGTGGGGGCAGGGCAGCCGGGGGCTGGAGCAGGTGCTGTGTGAGCGCCCCAGGCGCAGACCCTTCCGCTTTGCCGTCTGGGGAAGGGTGACAGCAGGGAAGGCGGAAGGGGCAGGTGCGGCTCCCGGTGCCGGCCACGCGAGCTCTGGCCACGTCGCTCTGTGCGCCTCCCGTGATCGGTGACCCGTGGGACGCTGGACTTCTCGGAGGACCGTCTTCACTCCACCTTCTGCTTCCCGTGTCTCATGGGTCTGATTGGTGTTCCGGGAGAGTGCTGTAGAACAGGGATCGGAAACGTTCTGGGTTTCTCTGCAGATGGGAAGCTCAAATAAGAGCCAGCTGCTGGGTGACGGGTGCCCTTCTGCAAACCGTGCCTGTGTCCGGGGACGGGAAGGGACACGTGGGGGCTCTCCCACAGCTCCGAGGGGAGCAGAGGACGGGCACTTGAAACCCACGTTGCTTACCTCATTTCGAATCCCTACCTCTCTTAAATCGAGTTTTTAATCACGATGCCTTTCATGGCTAATGTGACATTTTTTATCTTTGTCGATGGCTTTGTTCATCCTCGAAGGTTTGTGTTCTTAAGCCCCCACGAGTTCTGGAGTTCGCACTGGAGAAGCTTTCCCAGGACTCTCCCCAGGCGCCCCTGCACCACCTGCTAGAGATGGGATGAGGTCGCAGAGGAGAGGAGCCCCTCCCCCCTTCCCCGCCCCAGCAGCTCTGGGACATCACGCTGTCCCTCGCCCTCGCCAGGTCTGCTTTTCCAGCTGAGCTCCTCTTCCCCAACCCCACGTCTGCCCCAGGGAAGCCGCAGGGAACCCTCAGGGAACCGAGCGGTCATTTCTGCATCTTGCCTTAGATGTCCTGTCAGTTGGCTGTCCTGTGACCTCCGATCCCTGGTGGGGCCAAGAAAAGCTACAAACGTGCAGCCTGTGTGGCTTTCTTCTTGTCGTAAGGGCAGGAGTGATGAGCTCTTTGCATCCCAGGGAAAACCAGAGCCCCCATGTAACTTTTTACATATTGTACGTGTAAGAAAGTACATTAACAACCAATTTACTGAATAATTCCGGAGCAAAGCCTTGTCTGTTCCTCTGAAAGTAAAATGCGGTTTTTATAATGGGCATGTACTGGTCATAACACTACAAGTCAACTTCGCCGTGACTGTGTTTTTGTGCATGTGAGCACGTGTCCACACATGTGTGTGCATGCGTACATGTGTGTGCATGCGTGTACATGTGTGCATATGAGAGCACACGTGTATGAGAGCGTGTAGGTGCACACATGTATGAGTGTATGTGTGTGCCCGTGTGTTATGAGAGTGCTATGCATACACGTGCATATGTGTGTGCCTGCATGCAGGAGAGTGTCACACACATGCACTGTGTGTACGGGAACATGTGTGCACACACGTGTGCCTTTGTGTATGAGAGCATTGTGTGCGTGTGTGCGCATGCATTGAGAGCATTGTGTGTGACAGCGTGTGCGTGTTTGTGCATGCATGCACGAGTGTGTGCAGACGTGTGCACGTGCATGCATGAGAGCATGTGTACACGTATGCACACATCTCTGAGAGCCTGTGTGTGTGTGCGTGCATGCGTGTTCAGGAGCTCGGTTGCCACAACCTGTCCCCATTGGAGAGCATTCTGCTCTGGCGCTGCCGGCCGCCTTGGCGTGAGGAGCCCGGGGACTTGTCACAGATCTATTGTGCCCTCGGGCTGGGCTGTGGGAGCTTCTCACATCCCTCTCGCCTCCCGCCTCGACGTCACTGCTCCAGCCCGCAGAACCAGCCCAACCACCTCGGAGAGACAAAGGAGGCGGGGAGCTGGCAGAGCTGGGTGGGTGGGGTGTGGCGGCCCCCCTCCCCGCCCCGAGGTCCTTCAGCAGCTGCCCGCTCTGCCCCCGCTGTGCCCGCTCGGCTCCGGCCTCCCCTACGTGCCAGGCTTCCAAGGACATCACAGGGCAAACAGACCTGGCTGCCACCACTGGGGAGTGACAGCCTCCCGTCCTCGTCCTTGGTCCGTGGCTCCCATTCCCTTCTCGGATGGCACCTGCTGGGACGTGGCTCACCTCACTGGGGGGTGACCTGGGGGGTGATCCATGTGGCTCTTCTGGAACCCTCCTGCCTGGAGGGTCTCGAGCGAGGGCGGAGACATAGGCGGCTCCCTCTCGTCTGCGCCCCAAGCCACTCCTCCCGCGAGCTTTGTGCACCTGCTCCCCAGAGACGGCGGCCGGGCCGGGGTTTGAGGCTCTCGGCAGCGACCGTTGCTGGACACGCTCCAGAGGCTCTGGTCGCTTGTCCTGCCAGGAACCTTTGCATGGACGCGGCCTGATGGGGCGTGAGAGGCTCGAGAAGAAGCCGCGCTGCCGGTCACAGAGGAGTACAGGGAACGCGGGTCGAGTGGCGAGCCGGGCCGGAGCGCCGAGGGAGCCCCTGCAGACCGGCACGAGTCACGGCGGCCCACAGGGCGGTGGCGCGAGTCAGACCCTGCCCGTCCGTCCCCTCCCTCTCGCAGCGCGGAGCTGCCCGCGCGGCCGCGGGCCTCAGAGGACCGGGGGCTTCCTCCTCCTGCCCAGCCGTGAGCCTTCTGGCTCCCAGGGAGGCTGCCACCCCGGGACACCCTTCCTCGCTCGAAGAGGGCAGAGGGCAGAGGGCGTTGCCAGAGGGATCTCTCAGCTTCCGAAAGCAGGCGCCTCCCTGAAAGTTCCCGCGGACTTCTCCCACACGTCCCGCTGCCCGGAACGGGCCCCCTCGCCCCTCCCCAGACCAGCCCTTCGAAGAGGGGTTGCTTGAGGGCTTAGATCTAAGGCTGGGGTGCCCTCTTGGGGTTCGAATCCCGCCTGGCGTCCTGCAGTGGGGGGAGCCCGCGGAGGCTGCGTGGTACACGTGGGCCCCGACGGGGGTTTTCCTACGTCATTTAATTGGATCTTTTTACCCATTGGTTGAGAAGATACGTGATGCTCAGATTCTCATGAGCCCGGTAACGGCTTTAAGTTACTTTTGTGTCGTGTCCATCGTAACCGAATCGTGTCGTGTCCATCGTAACCGTAAGCACCGAATGCAATAAAGACAGACGTGCCCGAGCACAGACGCAGCAGGACGTCGGTGCCCGTGTGAGATGGCCGTCCGCCGCTGGCTGCGGGGCGTGCGGGCCGCCGGTCTGCGTGTCGGCTGGGAGGCCAGGCCTCCCTCTGCGTTCCCGAGGCTCGGTGCTGGCTGGGTTACCCTCCACGCTCCTCCCTGGTTCTTTCTCACGCTTCCTCGGCGTCTCTTTCCTGTTTGCTTTTCCATCGGAGCTGTAGGATGTGCTGTCTGACTCCCGGTGAGGGCTGGGGGCACCCGTTCGTGTTTTAGCTAGGCTTCAGGTGCATTTATAAATGAGCTCGGAAAGGACGGTTCGTGTGTCATTATGCGTCGCTATCTAAGAAACCACCCCGGACGCAGCCCTTGGAGTGGCTGCTGCCTTATCGGCCCACGGTTCCGTGGCTCAGCACCCCGGGGAGGAGGGCGGTCCCGCTGCCGGTCTCCGCTGGGGTCGTTGGTGTGGCTGCAGTCGGCTGGTGCCCCCCCGGGGCTGGGGATCCACAGACGTGGGGCCCACCGTCCACTGTCCACCCTCACTCAGTGGGAAGGCTGTGAGGCTTCTGTCTGTGGGGGGAGCCCCGAAGCCAGCCTGGGCGCCAGGGCCGGGGAGCGGACCGTCCCCACTTCCGTGGGCGGCCTCACGGAGGGGACGAGCACGGGAGGCCGACTGCTGGCATCTGTCACACCGTGTTTTCCGTGTGTTTAGCTCTGCTTTTCACCTTTCGGGATGCGCGGAGCTTTCCTCGTCGGGCTCTCTTTCTTCCGAGCCGTCATTGGGTGTTTTTGTCACTTTCGCTGCAAGCGTCCTCGGGGTCTCCTCTGCTGGGCCCTCTGCGTCTGTGCGCTCCCGTGCAGGTGTGCCCACCGGGCTGCCTGGACATGGCACGGGACCGTCACCGAGAGCGTGGACCGTGAGCGTGCTCCCCACTCGCTTTAGGGCTGTCCCGAGTCCTGCCCGGACTTCCGATTTTCTGTTTCTGCTCGCTGGTGAGACCACGGGGCAACCTAGGAGGCCAAGAATTGAAGCTGGGGGAGTCGCCAGCGGCTGGGAGCCCCCATTGTTGGCACCTGGGTTGCCCCATGGTCTCAGATGACCCCCGGAGGCCAGTGTCCTGGAACCCACTGAGTCAGAAACAACCACGCCTTTCTGTCATCTCGGCGCCTTCGGTGACTTCCGGTAGAACTGGCTACGGGACGTCCCGAGAGTGCGGGCCTCTGTCCGTGGTGCTTCCTCTCTCCACTGACCTGTTCTTGGTCATGGTTGTCCTCTGGTCCGGCGGCTTGTCCTGGGTCTGCGGGATCCAGACCTGTCCCCCGCAGACAGTGACGGCTGTGCCCCTCCTCTTAGACTTCTAGTCTTCTCGGTGGTTCCCAATGCTGATGAGGTCGAACTGGCCACGGAGGACTATTAGCTAAAAAATATGTCCTGTTTTTCGGCCAGTAGAAGG
>JAPYYM010001770.1:0-13075 GCA_028534135.1 Potos flavus
TCCTGGTGTTGGCCTCACTGAAAAAATTCCTTTCATGTTTCACCACCACTCCTCTCTCTGCCTTTGGATTTTGTCAGCGGCACGTGGCCGACCTGGTCTATTTAGTTCCCCTGGAGCTGGGTGCTCTTGTACTCCTGCACCCCAGTTGCAATCCCACAGATTAAGGGCTCAGTCCTCTAAGGCTCTCCCCCCTTCAGATGCCAATTGTAGGTAGTAGGTTGTTAGGTTACCCACAACTTCTGTCTAACTTGACTACAGATTGGAGGTTCCCATGACCTCCTCCTCCTTGGGTTCAATTATTTGCTGTATCAGCACACAGAATTCAGGGAAACACATACTTTTATTGGTTTATTAAAAAAATATGATAAAAAATGCCGATGAACAGCCAGATGAAAAGGTGTGTAGGACAAGATATGTGGTAGCACTCTCTCTGAGCATGGCACTTCCCTCAGTCTCTGTGTGTTTACTAAACTGGAAGGTCTCTGAACCCTATCCTTTTGGGTTTTTATGGAAGCTTCATTACATAGGTATGGCTGATTAAATACTGACCTTTCACAATTGAACTAAATCTTGAGCCTCTCTCTCCTCCCCTTGCCTCAGAAGTCAGGGGTGAGACTGAAAGTTCCAACCTTCTAGTTTACAGGGTTGGCTCTATTGGCCACCAGCCCTGATCCTTAGTTTACCTAGGGCTTTCCGAAAAGTCACCTCATCAACATACAAAAAACGCCATGATTGCTCTTAACACTTAGGAAATTCCAAAGGTCTTAGGAGCTCTGTGCCAAGAATGGGATGAAGACCAAATATATGTTTCTTATTAAAAATCACAATATCACACTTAGTAAGCGCAGGGACTATACATAATACTCAAAGTAATAATTCCTGACCTTGTAAATGTTTCTTTATCACATTTAAACTTTTAAACATTAAGCCGATTGGCTTTCGAACCAGTTACTTTGTAGCCAAAGAAGTAATGACCAGGAAATGAAAAATGTGTGAGATTGATTTCCTTTGTGGACTTCCAAGCTGGAGTCTGAGTATTTATGGCATGTTCCAAGTTATCCTTTTCTCTCACCCCATCCTTCCTTCCCATATGTGGAGTTAGCTGCTTTTGATGCTGAGAAAGTTGCCCCGAAGATGTTATAACTTCAGGCTCTTTTTAATGGCCTCCCCACCACCACCCCCAACAAACTGCAACAGCCACCATTTTAATAAAGCAACAAGAGGTGTGAGCATAGAAGGGAAAAAAGGGGAAAAGGTATGGAGTAAAATGGGACAACATAATTAATGATTGAAGGTCGTAGGAGTGATAAGATAGAATGCTCCTGGAGGTCCTTGTGGCATGATTGACAAAGCTGAGATCTGTGCAAACTCTCATTGTACTTTCCCCACTAATTTTGTTTTTTTTAATAGATGCTTGAGCTGGCATTTTCTTTCTTTTTCTTTCTTCCTTTCCTTTTCTTTCTTTCTTTCTTTCTTTCTTTCTTTCTTTCTTTCTTTCTTTCTTTCTTTCTTTCTTTCTTTCTTTCTCTCTCTCTCTCTCTCTCTTCCTGCCTTCCTTCCTGCCTTCCTTCCTTCCTTTCTTTATTTTTAGTGTTCAGTAATTCATCAGTTGCATATAACACCCAGTGCTCATTGCCACTAGTTGTAATGCATGTGAAAAATAAGGCACAATCCAACTTTCTGGCTCATAAGTGTTTGTAATATATAGAAATTTTCTAATTATCTAGACACAGTAAATGATCTCCCATATCATCTTGCTTTGAAACATTTCTTTTGACTTTCCTGAGGAATCTCATACTTACTACCCCACTGATCTTCACAGTCATTTGGAGATCGTATTAATTCCCTATTGCTGCTGTGCAAATCACCAAATACTTAGTGGCTTAAAACAGCATAAATTTATTTTCTCAGAGTTCTAGAGGTCAGAGGTCTAAAATCAAGATGTCAACAGGTCTGTGTTCCATGTGGAAGTGACAGGGGAGAATTCATTTACTTACTTTTTTCAATTTCTAAAGGCTGCCTGCATTCTTTGGCTATGATCCCTTCAACCTCTTGCTTTGATGGTCACATCTGCTGCTTTCTCTGATTCTCCTGATAGAGTTTTGGAATATAGGTGTGAGGTTTGGTGGGGTGTGGTCTGGAGCTGACCACCAAGAAAGAATTCTTGAGATGTCTGTAGAGCAAAATGATGGTTTTATTAAAACATGGGGACAGGACCCATGGGCAGAAAGAGCTGCTGCACCAGGTTGTGAGGGGTGGCTAATTATATACTTGGGAATTGGGGAGGTAAGGAAAAGGGAGGTTTTCAAAAGCACTGTTGTATGCTAAAGAGGACCTACAAGGTATTAGGGGCCTTGCCTCTGTCAAGTTAACTTGGTTTTTCCCTCTAGCAAACCATTAACATTAAGATAATTGGGAGTTTCCTGGAAAAATGTTACACCCAGCCTATCACAAGCCCTTGTCAATGAGCTACAGGTTATAAGGAAATTTTATTTTATTTACATTCCCTTTACCTTTGTTTTCCACATCACTGTGGATGGGTAGGTGATGTTAGGGCCTAGGAAATTGAATCTATGGGTCTCTGGAAGTTAGGCTATTGATAAGAATGCTTTTTTCTTGTAAATCACTAAGACATTTGTAAACTGAGGTTCTCTTGCCCTGCAGTACTATGATCTCTATTAGTTAACCATTTGTTTTTCCCTTCCCTTAGCTCTAGGGCAGCCAGGAGTGTCTGAGGAATGTCACATCTATCCCACCTGGGAGTGTGGGGGGAAGGTTGCTGGGTGTCAGCACGTGCTTTGTCCTCAGCTTGCCTTCTGCTCCTCATCACTCCTGCCTACTGCTTATAAGAATCCCTGTGATTACGTCGGACCCACTTGGAAAACCCAGGATAATCTCCCCATCCTAATATCCTTAGCTTAATCACATTGGCAAGATCCATTTTAACATGCAAAGTAACATATTCACAGGTTTTTTGGATTTAAGACATAGTCATCTTCAGGGGTCATTATTCAGTTTATCACTATGTGAACTGCTTAGTAAATCTGTGTTCACTTAACCCAGAATATTTTTGGATTCTCTCAACTATGTTCTTCCATAGTTCACTGAGTTCCTCAGTAAGAATAATTTTAGGGGGGCCTGACTGGCTCAGTCAGTTAAGTGTCTGCCTTTGGCTCAGGTTATGATCCCAGAATCCTGGGATCAAGCCCTAAGTCAGGTTTCCTGCTCAGTGGGAAGCCTAGTCTCCCTCTCCCTCTGCCTGCAGCTCCCTCTGTTTGTACTCTCTCCTTCTCTCTGTGTCAAATACATAAATAAAATCTTAAAAAAAAGAATAATTTTAGGTTTCATAAAATAGAAATAGTTGAATTGGGGTGAACACTTGATTATTTGGAAGTTTCTATAGTAATGCTCTAGCACGAAAAGTTTTATTTTTTTATTTTTTTAAAATTTTATTTATTTATTTGAGAGAGAGAGAGCACAAGCAGGATGGGGGAGGAGCAGAGGGAAAGAGAAGCCAACTCCCCGCTGAGCAGGGAGCCCAACTTAGGGTTCTATCCTAGGACCCTGGGACCATGACCTGAGCTGAAGGCAGACGCTTAACCAACTTAAGCCACCCAGGCACCCCTCAAGAAAAGTTATTTATTTATTTAAAAGATTTTTTTTTTTTTTTAATTTATTTGAGAGAAAGAGAGCACGAGAGCATGAACCACGGGGAAGGGCAGAGGGAGAGGAACAAGCAGACTCCCTGCTGAGAAGGGAGCCTGACATGGGGCTTGATCCCAGAATCCTGGGATCATGACCTGAGCCAAAGGCAGACGCCTAACCGACTGAGCTACACAGGTGCCCTCAAGAAAAGTTGTTTTTTTTTTAAATAAATAGTATACTAGCAAGCTCGTTTGGAGAAGTGGTGCCTGAACAGGAACTTGTTCCATCTTGAGTGTTTCCATAAAACTTTGCAAACCATTCTGCTATTTCTCCCCCTACCCCTTCTTTCAAATTCTCTCTCTCAATCTCTCTCTCAGTCTTTCTTTCTCTCTCTCTCTCCCTCCCTTCCTCTGTATCTCTCCCTCTCACACACACACACACACACACACACAGACAACACACACATAGAATTTGTTTAGTCTTCTTGTTCCTTTGCTAAATCATGACTTCCCTAAAGGCAAGAGGTGCGGCTTTAATGACTTAATTCCAATTCTCTTAATTTAAAAGTGGGTTAAATGAATTTGTGAATTTGAATAGTTTAGTGTTAGAGTTTCACAGGTGGCTTACTTTTTCTTTCTCAATATCTAGATTCATTCACCTTCTTTCAAATTAAAAAGTAACAATTTGTACATAGGAACCTAAATCTAATTCCAATAATCTAGTAGTGTTTACCTCCTAAAGAGAAGGAAATAAAATCAGATAGTGTTTTATTATCATTTCCAGATTTATGAGTTATTCTAATTGATTATATGTAGATTATATGAAAGGAAGACCAAATAACAGTTGAGAGCCTACGGTCCCATGCTGCAATAAAATTCTGAGTGATCAAAGCTGCTGTAATTTACTACAATTTCCTGAGTGTCTATGGTGTATTAGGTTTTTGTGAGATATTTTACATGTAATCTTTATACCAAATATGTGAGACTTTTGTTTTGTTTGGTTTTGTTTTGTTTTACAGAAGAGGAAATGAAGCATAGTAATTTTCCCTTCACAGAGAGAAAAGCCGGCAAATGGCAGAAACCCAGAAGTTAAACTCAGGGCATTGAGACTCTGAAGTAATCTGGTATGTCCTGGGACTTTCATAGTCCTGCAAAAGATACACTCAGTTTGGGATTGGGTAGAGTGAGTCGAAAGGGACCATTCATTGGCCGGTAGAACCTGAGTTGGCGTTTGTACATAGAGTCCTCTTTCAACAGACACTTCACCTTTGTGAATTTGGAGTAAAGTGGCATCTGTAGATACCTTGTACCACAAAATCTTACTCACTCAGCTGTGTAGTGATGTAGTAGGTTTGCACTCTCATTAAGTACAGAAAGTCTCTAGGCACAGATGACTAAATCATCCCTCCCCCTCAATTAGGCCTTTTACATGTGGTGCTCTGTCAGCCTGTCTGCCTCTCTGTTCAAAGTAGAGAGGAGGTTACCCATGTACTATGTTTAGCTTGGATCTGGCGGAGTAAAAAAAGCCAAATAATCCTGGCAAATACAGAGACCACTATGTTTGCATTAGGTTCAACTGTTGTTCGAACCTATGTAAGTAGACTTTTCTTTGTTGGATATAATTTGAATTTATATGCTGTAGTGTTCTGTTCTTACCTGTAACTCATGTAATTGCCACTGAGGATCCTTCGCAGAATACGGTATCTGTTTCTGAGTGGTGTGGAGTTGGTACTGATGGCCGCTGTCTCCCTGGTTTTGCTAATGAATGCTTTGGGGAGACAATTCAAGGGCCCATCGAAGCATAGCTGCCTCATATACGTAGTGTGTGGGTGGAAGCTAAGTACCATTCTTAAATCTAACATCTATGTGTCAGCATCCTGGTGTTATATGTACTGGGACTTTCTCTGTTGGCATCACCCTTCCAGACACTGCTTCGGTCCCCCTCTTCATAGGACCCTTGATAAATCCAGAAGCAGACTGAAGCAGGCTACAGGCAAGGAACATACAGATTAATAAGACCACTGGATTAGCAAGGCTGGAGACTCATATTTCCACTACAGGGTTAGCAATAATTAGTTATGTGAACTTGAATGAGTTGCTTAATTTCTCTGAACCTTAGTGTCCTCATCTAAAAATGAGAGACTCAGCTAATTGACACAGAAGGCTCCGTTCAGCTCTGACATCCACAGTTCTGCTGACAAATGGCAAGGAAACATCAATGATTTCTCAATAAAACTTAGATACTTAAGAGATTTTCTAGGCTTTCCTTTGGTAAAGCAGAGTTGAGAAAGCAAACTACCAAAACAGGGGTATCCTGAGACTGGGCTCTAAGGAATGGGGTGAACAGGGCATTTCTTCATGCCCCATACCTGTCTTGTAGTTTCTGCCATTACTGTGTTTTTCCTTCCCTTGCCTCCACAGAGCATGCAGCCTGCTACCCAAAACTGCCTTACTAGCCCCTCTTCCTTCCCAATGCCTCTACTGTTTACTTAATCAAACTATGGCAGTAACCATCCAACTAGCCTCTAACTTTCAGGCTTTCAAAACTCCAGCGAATTTTAGTTCCAGGTTAGAATTTTTTTTTTTTTTTTTTTTTTTTTTTGACATTGAGAGAGAGTGTGTGAGTGCCCATGAGTGTGGGAAGAGGGGAGGAGCAGAGGGAGAAGGAGAGAGAATCTTAAGCATGCTTCACACCCAGTGTGGAGTCCGAGGCAGGGCTCAATCTCATGACCTGAATGGAAACTAAGAGTTGGGTGCTTAACTGACTGAACCACCCAGGTGCCCCAGGTTAAGATTCTTGAAGCAAAATCTGTTCATGTCCCTGTCCTATAACAAAATTGAACTAAATAAAATCACCAAGAGTGAATTCCCACTGACAACAGAATTAAAGGAAACTGCATTTACCTTCATAATTTGGCTCAAATATTATTTTCCAAAAATAATTCTCATTACTCTTTACACAATATGTGTTCCAGCAAACTGCCTTCATGGAGTTTCCTACTTATGTAACTTGATATAATGGACGCTTCTGTTCTTTCTGAGAAAGTTTCCAGAACTTTTCAATTATGTCTTTCCAAATCTCTGTACACCAAATCATATCCATCCTTCAAGATTTGGCTCAAATATCACCACAACCTCAATGTGCTTCATAATACGAAAATACTATCTTCATTTAATGTTCCATAGTATAGTTATTCTTATCCTATTAATATCTCTGTATTTCTCTTTTGCACTCATATTGCCTTAAAATTATAATTGTTCAATAAACATTTGATGGGTATGTAGTCTACCCATAAGTAGTCACAGACAAGTCATCATCCACTCCAGTATCATATTAAGATTCTAAATGGAAAGGAGTAGAACAGAGAAACAGAAACCAGAAGGGGTATATTAGAATCCTTGGAAAGTGGGATTTGTAAATGCATACTTGTTTTGATTTTGTTTGTGGACATAATATACAACTAATTTTGAAATTACAACTAACTCTAAAAGAATATTTGATATTTTAGGGGTGCCTGGGTGGCTAAGTGGGTTAAGCCTCTGCCTTCGGCTCAGGTCATGATCTCAGGGTCCTGGGATCGAGCCCCACATCGGGCTCTGCTCAGCAGGGAGCCTGCTTCCCCCTCTCTCTCTACCTGCCTCTCTGCCTACTTGTGATCTCTCTCTCTCTGTCAAATACATAAATAAAATCTTTTAAAAAAATAATATTTGATATTTTAATTTTATTTATTTGTTTTTATGAAAGATTTATTTATTTATTTTAGAAAGGGGGGCAGAGGGAGAGGAGAGAGAGAATCTCAAGCAGATTCCCTGCTGAGCATGGAGCCCAACATAGGGCTTGATCTTATGTCTCTGAGATCATGACCTGAACTGAAAATGAGAGTCAGAGGCTTAACTGACTAAGCCACCCAGGTGCCCCAGTATTTTGATTTTTATTAAAATCACTTATAGCTTCAAAAATTAAGGACTGCTATATTTATTTATAGTTAAGGTATTTTGCTGTTAATTCTGGATTTAGAATTTCACTGGTTTCAAGTTACATTTCTGTGTAGTAATATCAGCAAGGCTCATGCTGACCACAAATGCTACTTTTAGTAAAAAGCCTCTCCTGACCCCAAGCAAGGTATGTTCTTACTCCCATTGGAATCTTTTGTCTTTCTTTAATTATACTAGCCACATTCAGCTACAAACAGGAAGAGGTTATATTCTTGTCTTTCCCATTATATTTTGTCCTTATTTATCATATTTTTCCAGTCACAAACTAAAATTATTCTTTGCACAGAGTAAGAAACAACAACAACAATAATCATAATAATAAGTGGTGGATTGAATTGTATTTCTTAAAAGGAAGCTTGTTTTCCTGTTTTTATAAAGCTTTAAGGTCCTAAATAGTTGCTAAAATTTGAGAACTTCTCTTTGTTGCTCATCGGATCATTTCATTTCTTAGCTGAGTGATTGTTTTCCTTCATCTTCAAATAGCTTCTCTGTTTCATAGCACATGGAATATGTATTAAGTTGTCTGCTTTTGTTTGTGTTTGGCTTGGCACATTGATTTTCTAGTTCATATAACTAATATATAAGTTATCCCATCCAGGTTCATCCATTACATGTGTGGTCTATTCTGATGTTGCTTTGGAAGTAAACAATACATTTGTACTATTCCTGGTGAGAGTTTCAAGAAAAATAAAAAAAGAAAATATGCAGATTTTAAAATAGTTAATTTGTGTTTTTAAAATTTATAATTATGCTTTTTCTTTATAAGACATTTTAAAAATCAGCTTTTGGTGGGAAAGATTACAATTTATGTGGATTGAGACAAAGGGAGTTTATATCAGAGGGAGTTTGTTTGAGCACACCAGTAACTACATTTCCTTAAAGGGTGATTCATTTTTTCCTGAGGCAATTTATTTTACTTCTCTGCAATTAAAATTTTATTTTCATGAGAACAATGGAAATGTGTACCTGGAAAAAATTAAAACTACTAGGAATATAAGTACTGTTTGGGGATTAAACGTGGAATTTAAAGTTTTATAACATAATTCCATCTTAATTGAGTAAAACCTTTGAGCACTTGCATGCTCTTATCATAGGAAAGAGCTTTCTCTTCAAATTGAGGAATTAGGGTGATATTTTTTTCTTGTTTTTCCTTTGAGATGGAAGAAATGAGTCATAAATGAAAATGAGATTGAAAAATTACCAATAAGACATTAATTTCTTTTTTAAAGACTTTACTTATTTATTTATTTATCTGAGAGAGAGAGAGTGTGCATGGCAGGGGTGGGGAGTAGGGCAGAGAGAGAAGGAGAGAGAGAATATCAAGCAGACTCCGTGCAGAGCATGAAGTCTAACATGGGACTCCATCTCACAACCCTGACATCATGACCTGAGTCAAAATCAAGAGTTGGACTCTTAACTGACTAAGCCACCCAGGCACCCCAAGATATTAGTTTCAGAACAGAAGAATACTTGTCAGAACAGAAGAATATATAATCTCCTGGGTAATATTACAAAATGGGCTAAAACCGTATGCTTAAAATCGTTTATTTCTGTGTCCACACCCTCTGCAACAGAAAGGTAACATTCTTACTTCATTCCCCAGTTAAATGGTGGAGTTCCTAAGGGCTGCTCACACTACAGTTTCTAAACTGTAGTCACTATGCAGTATCTGGCCTCTTTGGGTCCTAGTGACCGGAGACGGCTGCCTATAAATCATTTAGAAGTAAATCTGCCTGCTGTCATTGTTGATGATGCTTATCATGAGAACAATAATGTCCCAGCCAAAGTTGCGTTCTCCGTATTTGCTTTCAAAACCTTAGATCTTTTGGAATGTAGACCAGGGAAGGAAGAATGCCTTCACATATTGCCTGGTTTATAAAGCAGTTATTGATTTATGCCCAGATATTCATAAAATCTCCAGTACAGTTGTATCTTTTTCTGTCTCTCAACCCTCTTGCAGAAGTCCCAAGTCTCTTATGGAAACATTTCTTTCAGTGTTTGTGTTTGTCAATATTTACTTTGTGTCTTTTGTGCATGGGCGTGTGCCTGCAGTTATTTTGCTGTGTTGGTGGTAGATTATGCTTCAACCATCCTTCTACTCATGACCTTTACTGTGTGACTTATCCTTATTGACTATATCATCAGTAATATGTTAGTCACTGTGGATCCGATGAATCATACTAGGCTTAGCTAGGGGACTCTACTTCTTGCTGCAGATTTATAGGTTTAACTGGTGGAAGGGCTCTGTTTCCTGTTTAGACTACTTTTTTTTGGACACTGCACTCACCTAGGTATATTTTTCTCATGACAACGATAAAAATACAAGAGTCAAGCAAAGATTTGCAAGACTTCTACTCCATTCTATTGCTGAAATAAATCACATGCCAAGCCCATAGTCAAATGATGGAAATACATGTGTTGCCAACTGGATTTCATCTTTTGCAAAACAGCTATTCAAATGTTCCTCCTCCTTTCTACTGGAGTGTCTGTCTCCTTTTCTGCCTGAATTTTAGGAATATTTTGTATTTTTGCTCAGAATCTATTCTTACACTTTCACCAACATTTAACTCCCAGACAATTTTATGTTTCTAACTAAACAAAAGCTATCTTTTGTTTACATTAAGGTGCTCCCATGCATCCCTTAAAACAAAATACTCAAAGTCACCATTATCACTAATTTTCTATCTCCAAGCAACATCGTTTTCCTCATTTTTTTTCACATTGTTGGATTTATTTTGCTGTGAAATGAGGAACTCCTTGATCAAATCAG
This sequence comes from Potos flavus, assembly GCA_028534135.1. NCBI lineage: Eukaryota > Metazoa > Chordata > Mammalia > Carnivora > Procyonidae > Potos > Potos flavus. The sequence goes on from JAPYYM010001770.1 coordinate 10,411, forward strand.
TGATGTTTGGATTACAGTGATGATGCAAAAGGCATTCCATAAGCCCATGAATGATTAATTTAGCATAGTCTAATCCATATGGAAGACAAATACATATCCAATACAAATGTGAGTACTGGCAAAGACATGCTACTGCCCTTTCCTTAATGGAAATGAGTCCATGTAAACAACTTATCCCCAGGCTGTTAGCTGGTTCTCACAGTGACTAAAACCATACCAGGTGTTCACATTGACCTTTTTATTAATCTGGTTGGGCATTCAGCAGTGACAATACCTAGATAAGCCTGGTGAGTGGATATCCATTATTTCAGGCTGTTCATCAACTCCATCCCGACTACCATGACTAATTTGTACATGGACCCATTAAATAAATATGGTAAGTGAAGATTAAAAAGAAAAGACTGACAGCCTTGGAAAGTGATATTTTCCACCGGATTTTTTGATACAGTTTGATAGGCTTTCACATTGGACTTTAAATTCTATACCCATCTTGAGAGGTCCATTCGCAGAGAGAAAACATTATCTTCAAATTCTATTTCTACTCTGAGAGGTCTGTTTCCAGATATCTTCATCACCAGTCTTCTTATTTTGTTCTTTCCACATCCCAGACAACCCATTAGCATTGCCTGTGAATTGGTGTAGGACTTTAAATTCTGTCATCTATTTTTCTGGTAAAAATGGGCAGTTACATGTATTGCCCAAAATTTGCCTACTGCAAGGATTTTCCTTCACCACTCTTTGTCAAGTCATCTGAATGGGCTGTAATGCAGCAGTATTTCATTAGTTCCTGTGCTACCATATTATGTAGAACTGCCTATAGAGCAAGTTTTATTTTTTTCTTCCTTTGTCACCTGATTGTAGGTAACCACATGAAGCTGTAAGTAGGGGCTGAGAAAGGGTCAGCAACACAACAGGAGGGAGCATGATGAGAATCTCATCTATCTGCTCAAACAACATACTTCTTCTGATCTGTTAAAACAATATCATATAGGTCCTTCCACTTAATGATACTGATGCTGTGTTCACTTATCTCATGGCTCATTGGATCAGCTACTTTATTATAAACATCTCATTTGTTCTAAGAAGGCAAATATAGAATAGTCATTTTGATTTCTTTGGTCATGCTTTCAGTCTCTACCAGAGTTTGATATCAATCAAGTAACTGCTTCTCCAAAGGGAATTGTTATCCACATAAGAAGAAATAGTTTCTCCCCCAAACCTTTGAGGTTTACTATTTGGGTCAACTAGAGGTGCCAAGAAAGCATCTTGATTTGCTACAAATTCTTTGATTATCATTGGTTCTACTGGGTTATAAGACTTATGTGGAAAAACTAATCATATCACAGCTTGAATCTGTGGGAGAGCAGTCTCTTGCTCTGGGGTTTGCTCACAACTAGCTGATTTATGTGTTAAGTTACATGTGAAAACGCCGCACACAAGTGTGGTTTATGTTGCTTTCTAAATCTAAACAAGTCTACTGTATGTTGCACTTTCAACAGAATACAACTGGTATTTCAGCAACGGGTATAGCTGCTGGTTTTTTTCTTAGAGCAGATATCCATAGATATCACAGACCACTGAATCTCTAGAAATTTCACTGGTATACTAATGGCTTAATTTTCAGGGCGTTTATCTTCCAATTTCTGACATTCTTGACATAAGGCATCTTGACATCTAGGGTATCTGGTACTTCCCATTCATAGGTGCAATCATAATGTCATCAGTGTCATGGATCAACATGATGTTCTTTGGAACATTATAGAGTTGATGTCCCTGTAGACTATATTATGACATAAAGCAGAACTAACTTAGCCCCAAGGGAAGATAATAAGGGTGTCCTTGCCAGGTAAAAATCAAATTACTTCAGATATACCTTGCTAATGGAGAAAAGTTTATTTGCCAGCTCCATGCCACTAGCTATGTTGATTTGCTCCAGTAAAGATATACATCTGGAGGAAAGCTGCAATTAGATTCAGCCTTTGATTACATTAATAATAACCTACAGTCATAGATCCATCCAACTTTTGCATTGGCCAAACCAGCCAATTTAAATAAGGATGAGCTATAGATCATCACCACCTTCAAATCATTGATGATCAAAGTGATCTCTGTAATTCATTTGGAAATGAAGTACTGGATTTGATTTAGTATTTTCATAGGGAGGAATAAATTTAGGAACTTCCACTTGGTATTTCAACCGTATTAGCCCTTAGTCCATGATGAGTCAGGAAGCCAGTTTGTGGATTTTTTTTTCCATTTGCTGAGTCCAGTTATTTCTACTACAAATATAGGAATTGATAGGTGGGAACACCACAGGATATGTTCATTGATTAACTGGGCCCCATGTAAGAGACTCAGGCTAAAGCTCCTTTTATCAATGGCCTAACTTTCATATAGACTACAGTACTATTTTGTTTTCCCAAATTAACATGAATTCAGAGTCAGTGTCCCTAAAGTCTGGTTGTTACTCTTTTCCAAGTTCACAGTCAGCATATGTAAATAACTTCAGAGACCTTTGGAAACATCTTGGAGAAATATTTATAGTATATATGTATATTAGTTTTCTCCTGTTGATGTAACAAATTACCACAAACAGTGGCTTAAAACAAAACGTACATATTATCTTACATTTCTGTAGGTGAGAAGTCTGATACAGGTCTCACTA
>JAPYYM010001772.1:0-13074 GCA_028534135.1 Potos flavus
AAAAAAAAAATCCAAAACCCTTTCACCAAGCTGGCTGTCTGGTAGCACATTAAAACTTTGAGTTAAGCAAAAACTTTGAGTTTAAGCAAAAACATCATACAAATGATAGACAAATGTTATCAAAAGCATAAAATATTGTTTGGTTTCAGGTCTTCACTTTCAAAACACAGCCACTGGACCTGTCCTAGGCCCTCTATTCGGAAGTCACTTCCAGTACACAGAAGCAGATCTTTGTGTGGTTTCTGCAAATGACATATTTGAAAAGCGGGTCGTCATTTACTCTTGCTACTCCTACTGAGTTACACAGTCACCAGCTTTGTCTGGGTCTTCTCCATCGATTTTAATCCTCTTCTTTTCTATTTCAACCTGTATGCAAAAGCAAAACATGGCAGCAGTAACCAACACAGCACTAACACTGCTCACTCCTGCTTCTCACGTGACGCAAGGACTGAGGCAATCTCCTCCTCTGGGCACAGACAGCGCTGCCCCCACGGTCTCGTGCCAGCTCCTAGTCAGGCAGCCTGCTCTCCACTTGGGCAACAAAGCCCCCCAAACTCTTCCTCTAGGGTCAAGTCTTGAAGAGGACTGAAACTCTCCTCCCTTCGAAGTCAGACAGAGGGTTTATAAAATATACACAGAATATACATATTGATAAGACATTTAGAATCCTGGCTAGACATGCAGTCAATTGTACCCCCAAGTGGGGCACCTGGGTGGCTCAGTGGATTAAACCCTCTGCCTTCGGCTCAGGTCATGATCTCAGGGTCCTGGGATCGAGCCCCGCATCGGGCTGTCTGCTCAGCAGGGAGCCTGCTTCCCCCTCTCTCTCTGCCTGCCTCTCTGCCTACTTGTGATCTCTCTCTGTCAAATAAATTAAACTAAAATAAAATAAATAAAATAAAATAAAATAAAATAAAAATAAAAATTATACCCCCACGTATCACATCTGCAGCCTTCCGCCCACTTGAGATTTATAACCCACTCCAAATCATCTCATTAAAATGAACTAGATGACAAGCTAGTAAACCAGCTGGACAGAACCATCTACCTGCCCCTCATCTTTTTCATCTCCTCTCAAATGTTACCTCGTAACAGAGGCCCTCCGGGATCACATGTATTTCATGTGGATGGAGGAAGCCCTCCATCTTTCTCTTCCTCGGTCCCCTATTTTATTCTCTTTTTAGAATCCGTCCCTCTTGGATACTCTTTATCTGTTTACAAATAATGTTTTGTTCCCCCACTAGAAGGTGTGCATCGCGAGGACAGGGACCTGTCTCTTGTTCACGTTTGTGTCTCCAGCATCCAGAGTGGTACCTGGCACTTTGAAATTGCTCAATAAATCCTTATGAAATGGAAAGTTAACATTTTGAAACTGACTGTCACCAAGTGACGAGCAATTAGTAAATGCTATTAAAGCCGCGGAGACTTTGTCCTGTAATTTTGAGCTGTCCTCTAAAACAACAGGAAACTGGAACAACCCATACATAGAAAAATAGGTATAAATGAATTCTCCATTGTACTTGATCCACATTTCAGTCACGCATAATACTTATGTACCTAGTGTGATCAGTCAGGGTCTCCAAGAAGCAGTCTCTGAGATGGAGACTGGTGTGCAGAAAGCATACCGGGGAGTGCTGTCGGGGTTGACACCTGTCGGGGAAGGAAGGGGGTGGAAGGAAGGGGACGGAAGAAGTGGGGCTGCAATGCAGTCACCATAAAGGCTTCAGATAATCCCCCAGGGCAAGCTCGAACTAGGAGGGGTGCAGAGTTACCCCAAGATGAGGCAAGAGGGTCTTGATAAACCTGCATCCACGGAAGGGGGTGTGTGACCCGAGGCACGGCCGCTTTCTTCAGCAGGGCAATTCCCAACTGCTGAGAGAGTTAAGTCCTTAGGTCCCAAAAAGGCTCCATATAAAGGCAGTCACCCATCATTAATTTTATCAATAGTTAAAAAAAAAAAATCACTGGATCCAAATACATAGGCTTATAAACAGATGGTCCAAAATAAAGAAAAAAAAAACAACCCTGACTTATATTACTCTATTATAAAACCACCAGTTGGTGTTAATGATGTCATACATAACCATAGCACTTCAAGATACTGTGGGAAATCTGTGGCAGAGGTTATCTTTATCTCTACTAACTTTGAAGATGAGAAGTAAAAGCAAGTTTAGAAATAGGTGCAAGTGTATGTCACTCTTTAACTCATCAGGATAAAAATGCAGAAGAGCCGATGGTGCACATTTAAAATTGTTGTAATAGAATAACTCAGCATTTCCCGAAGGGTGCGCCACAGAATACTATTCCAGAAGATATTGATAGGTGTTCTACTTATACGTGCCCATAGAGACAAAATTCTATAATCAATGAGTTGGGAGAAACTAAGTTAAGTCTAATAAGTTTCTTTATTGCAGAACTTCTCAGAGCCTTTATTTAGCATTAACTTAGTGCATGGCATTCCCCAACTTATTTTTTTCTTGGATCATTATATGTGTTCCATAGAACACACCTTGAGAAATCCTATTCTAACATAATTTTTATTACAAAGATGCTTCTGAAATGTGAATTTGTTTTTAATGTCCTATTTTTCATTGAGAGCAGAATTAAGTGGCACCGTGTACTCGGGCTCCTGATTTCTAGAACTAAGAGAAACTTGGCTCACTGGTAACCATCAAGTTTCCATGACTGGGCTCTTTTCTATGTCAAATAAACACACATACATATACACATACACAGTCATTGATGAGGGCAAAACAGACATCTCAAGCCAAATCAGGTCATAGCTCCAGAAGCCTCGACTTGAATCAAAGTACGAGGATGTACCTGAATGTTGTAGCAAGCTCGCTGATGAACATGTTTCTGTGGCTGGATATCACTCTCCACCCCCAGAGACCTGACCTCTGTCCTCGAGGCACAGGTGTCCAGCACTCCAAACTGAACAGTAGCAAATGGATACCAATCAGAAGGAATTTCTTGGTCTGATCCAAGTTCTAGTTTGTATGACAAGCAATGGGGATGATCGGGACCTTGAAGAAAAAAATCAAATGGTCAAAGTATTTCAATGGCCATTGAACATTTCTCTTAAACATAAGCACTCGTCCCTCTCTTTAATATACAATTCCGTTAGCACTATGGCAGTGTAAGTTCTGTTTAGACAACATCTATCAAAATTCACAATTTTGCACCACCTAGTGGAAATCGATCTGCATTTTTTAAATACTAGCTTTAAAATAAGTACAAGTTCATTACTATATATATGATATATTAACACCTAAAGTGTTTTTAATTAAGAGTATGTTAAGTTTCTTTAATTAAATATGACTAATATTTGTATTAAGCATCATTAATTGGCTATAACGTACACAGCATGTGTTAAAAAAAACTCTTTCCCTTAAGTAGACTGAACAAGCTCTTACAGTAATTCTTACCTTATTAATTTCCTTACCACTCTGTTTCTCGATAGATAATGCAAAGGTAAACTTCAGCCCAAACTGGGTCACATAATTAAAATTTCTAATTTTTTAGGCAAAACTTACTAAAATTTTATTACATTTTAGAAACTACTCTAGGCCAAGAACCCTTTCTTCAGTAGAACAGATGATTTTTTTGCTGCTGTAATTCTTGCTCACCCCATCTCCGTGTAAGCTTTGCCTAGAACAGATGTACAGTGAGAGATAGGCGTATTGCTTTCAGTATTTTAATCTAATATTTGTTTCTACTTATTTCAATTTGCCATACATTGAGCATCTACTCTATGCTAGGCCAGGCTCGGTGCCAGACCCAGGGATATTGGATATACACAAAGATTTTAAGTAGGGTCTTGTAACGTGTGTGTGCACATGTGTTACAATGGAGTAAAAAATGTTTCCAATGCAATCACTGTAGTAAGTCTACAAAGTTCCATGATTCTGTTGTGTTGCCCACAGCATCTACATATCTAATGCAGCTATCTTTATTTAAATAAATGTATAAGACGACAATTATTTGAAAAGCCAGATTAAATTACTTTACCACTGCCACACCTCCAGAAAGAACATTTTCATCAGAATATAGCTTGAGGCACAAAAAACAAGAGTTTAAAGGATTTCACTTAATTCTTAAAAAATAAATTGCCTTTCACTCCTTACAACCTGTTCCTTGTAGAGACTAATAGAATTCTAAGGCTGTAAAAGGCCTGGAGAAGTCATCAATCAATTAACGAACAGATGCTCATTAGCCATCTCCACCACTTACATGGCGGGCAGGACGGCAATGGCCTCTGAGGTGCTCTAAGCTACCCAGATCACTGCAGGCAAGTGATAACTTTATTCACACACACACACATCCAGGGGGGATTGCACAATCTATTACCTTTTCTTAGTCTTCTGCGTGCAGCAAGGAGGCAGTAAATTTATTTAAACTTAATTCAGGCACTCTTAAGTATATATGGCACAGTGGCTAAGAACACAGACACAGGACCCAGATGGCCCAGAGACCAATCCCAACTCTGCTACTTAATGGCTGTGTGATCCCAGGCAAGTTCCTTGATGTCTCTGAGCCTGTTTCCTCATCTGAAAATGGGAGTGATGATGTTGGCAATGCTAACATGAACCTTACAGGATCATCGTGAGGACTGAACCAACCAGCTGGCCCACAGAGAACACTAGACCGCGGTATACTAGACCGTATAAGACTACTTTGCAAAGTGTTATTTGATTATAAATCCACTATTATTTACTATAATTTTGATAATGGACTGTGAAATCTATACTTTCTGAGCTGAAAATGATATCAGAGACGGTCTAAGTTGATATTCCCATTTTAAAGGAAAGAATTCATTTGGAACTTTTGCAACCAAATTTACTCAAGTTGAAGAGGTAGTAATATTCCAGAAACATTAGAAACAAAACTTTTTCTATCTGCTTTTCTAAAAAATTGGTAAAAAGAGCATTTTTCCCTTCAAGTTTTCTGGCCTATTTTTCCTGGATTTTAAAAACTCTACTCTACAATGTCTAAACACGTACTCCCCTTTAGATTTTGACTTCCTTGCAAAGAGGTCTCGAGTCTGTCCTTAGCACAATGTCTGGCACGTTTAAGGCTCAATGAGTATTTGTCAATCACGTTATTTAATCTCAGTGGCTTCCAGCAGGGGGCACTCTTGGGCTTTGGTAATTGCCACTCTCACAACTTTCTTTGGACTGGGAAGGCAAGTCACAAATTCTTTGGTGGAGTTGACATCTGGTCCTTCTAGAACCAAAATATTTCACATCTCAGTGAATTGTTGAGAGTTAGAGGGAATGAATGCTAGAAGGATGACACAAGTGGGGAGTGAGGCACCAATGCCTCTCAATGCACCAAGTAACATGGGTAGGTAGAGATAGATATATTTATTAATTGGCCCTCCACCACTTCCGCTCCCCTTTCTAATTCTAGGCTATGTCTGCACCTCCTGTGGCTAACCAGTGTTCTCATCTGTCCTTTTCCCCCCCAACCCCCGCCCCGGAGAAATTTTCCTCTGTTTCTCTGTTGTCATTCACACTTTAGTGAAAATCTGAGCTACCTGCCCAAGGCCAACCTTTGCTGTAAAATGAAAGACTTGCCCATGCTGTTAAAGGAATATTAAGCATTGGTATGCTGGTAAAAGAGACGTATAAGGGGCCAGTAGCCCTTCCCACTTCCTTCACAATCACGTGGAAGTGGAAAAAGAAAGGTCAATCCTGATCTCAAAAATCCACAGGAGGGGGGGGTGTGGGTGGCTCAGTCAGCTAAGCAACCAACTCTCGAGCTCAGGTGTTATCTCAGGGTCGTGAGTTAAAAAAAAAAAATCCACAGGAGGAAAGGCCTAACATTTTTTTTTAAAACTTATATGCATAGTAGAGTAGTTCATATATTCTCTTTCAGTTTCCATTTTTAAAATATTTTTTCTAACGGTACTGGTTTTTCAGAAACTTGCTTGAAAAGGGTAATGGTTTTTTTAAGATTTTATTTATTTATTTACTTAGAGGGTGGAGTGCAGAGGGAGAGGGAAAAAGAGAATCTCCAGCAGACTCTGCACTGAGGGCAGTGCCCCACTCACGGCTCAATGTCAGGACCCTAAGATCATGATCATGAGCCAAAACCAAGAGTTGGATACTTAGCCGACTGAGCCACCCAGGCACCCCAAAAACTGGTAATGTCTTCGACTTTTTTTTTTTAAATCCTGTTCTTTAAATGCCCAACCAATTGAAGAATTGTATAGAAAAACAGAGATGCATTAGAAGAAACTGCTCGTCCATGCATGGTCTGTGGGGCCAGCAGCACTGGCATCCCCTGAGCAGCATGGGCCTCACCTGCTGAATCAGTCTACATTTTTAAAGGTGGCTCAAGTGTGCTCACAAGTTTAAGAAGCACTGCCTTAGCATAAAGATGTCCTCTCTGCCCTAACCTTACTCTTTCTATGCTTCTCCTCCAGAGGCAAACTGCTAGGCACCCTCTCCCTCTTTGCCTTACCCTCTCCCCTACACAATGGGGAAACCACAGGACAGGCCACAGGAGCCCAGGTGCCCTAGCCCAGCCCCTCCCTGCCCCCCAGACTCCACCTGACACAGCCCTCTGCCTTCCGTCTCAGCCCCCTTTTGGCCCACAGGTCTGCTCCAAACAAAGCATCTTTGATCCCAAAGGATTTATTCCATGCATTATCACTGTATAATTGACTGGAATGCTTGTAAAACATTGTTCTGTGCAGGCCTGGTCCTATGACTGTCTTCCAGAAGAATTCCTGAAGGCCAGCCTCTCTGGCAATATCCACTCTTGTAATTGCTCTTGGCGAGCTCACCTGCTAGTAAATACGGGTGGGAGGCAGTAAGAGCTCTAGGAGATGCAGGTACACAGAGTGGGGAGGAATGACCTGTGCCTGGGGGACCATAACAGGTTTCACAGCACGGCTCCCAGGCCAGTTCTCAACCCTGGCTGCGTGGGAGAGCCTCTTTCAAGCACCAATACATGGGCCTCACCCCACAGAGTCTGACTGGTCGGGATGGGCCCTAAACATGGAGATGTTTTTAAAGCTCTAATGATTCTAAGGACTCCCAACGTCCTGCCTGGGCAGGGAAACAGATTTCAAAAGCAGTAGTGAGAGGATCCCAAGCTATCTCGGCTCATGACACTATGGCCCACCAAGTCACCAAAGCCAGAGTCCCTGACCTCCTTGCACCCCTCCCATCCCCTGTGCCCACAGATAATCTGTCCTTGTCTTGAGGGCACCTCCTCTGAGTTTCCTCACCGTCCTTCACTCCCTTCTCAGTGCTCCCACTGCCACCGGCCTTGCTTCTCAGGCAAGCCTCCCCATGTCTATACTCCTGAATCTCTCCTCCGCAATGTACTTCCTGAAACAAGGGATGATTCTGTCACACCGGTGCCTGCAAATGCTCTGGAAGCCCAGGGGACAGACACACTCCATACCCCAAAGCATGGTTCACAAGGTCCTTCATGAGCTGGTGACCATGCCACCCCACCACCACCTTGCCCTGCCTTGCGCCTGAGCTGTCATTGCTATTCCTTGGAACTGGAACCCTAACTAATATAAGTCATGAGAACGCTGCAGAGCGGAATGTAGCATCAACTGAGGAGTGGGGCCGGCATCAAGGACTTCTGTGGAGTGGCTTCCCTGCTACAGAAGGACCTGGGAGTCCTCAGCCACCCAGCTATGTCTCTCACCTGCTGGACCCTGGCCTTTGCCCAGGCGACAGTCACAAGACAGATGTTAAGTTAGCAAACTGCAAGTCAGACAAGGTGGTCCTGGACCCAGGGGCATGATCCATGCTACCCCTCAAGTCTAGTATAGTCTAGGGTTTTCTCTTCCGTCTCCAGAACATTCCAAAGCCTACAGACCAGTGTCCTTCAACCCTGGGACACATTAGGTTCATCTAGGGAGCTCTCAAAACACACGGGTGCTTGGGCCCTTCCCCCAGACATTCTGATTTAATTGGTGTGAAAGAGATCCTGAACATCAAAATTCTCCAACAGCCCTCATACATACTGCCAAGTTCGAGAGACACTGCCATAAGTCCACCCTAATAAAACTGCTTCCTCTGAAGTCCACAGCCTGAAGGTCCTCGGATGAAATCAAATTTCCCTGAAGGCCTGGACCAGCTGTGAACTATTTAGAAGCAGGGATGGGACCTTATTCATCTTTAGCCCCAGCACCTGATGTGGTACTTGGTTTACAGTAAGTGCTCAATAAAGCTCTGATTGAATGACTGCATCAACTCAGATCCCCAAATCTGCCCCCCATAACCCAGTGTTCTACTAGAAATAACTGAAACAGGGAGCAGCCTTAATTTCAAAATTTGCTTTTTTGCTTTATTATAGACACTCACGACTAAGTTACTATCCTAAAATAAACGTGGTGCCAGGACTTTTTAAAGTTCTGGACTTCTAGGGCTCAGTCGGTTAAGCCTTCAGCTCAGGTCATGATTTCAGGGTCCTGGGATCAAGCCCCACATTGGGCTCTCTGCTCAGTGGGGATCCTGCTTCTCCTTCTCCCTCTGCCACTCCCCCTACTTGTGCTCTCTCTCTCTGTCAAATAAATAAACAAAATCTTCTAAAAAAATAATAAAGTTCTGAACTTCTAGATTCATTGTTTTCTTTGCAAACATTTTGAAAATTAACTGAATTTTTAACGCTTGGGTTGTGTCTATTCAATTCTGAAACAGCTAGTCAAGATGGCCAGATTAAACCAGCTAAAGAAATCAATTTGGGCAGTCTTATTTCAAAAAGCAGGGAGCAAAACCTAAGGAGAACGTGGTACTGGCTGAGAATACAAAAACGTTCAGGTATATTCATGCATGAGAGATCTTTAAAGGTTAATTAGGGAATCTAAGCTCTGTGAGCAATAGTTTTAACATTTGAGGTTGGTGGCTGATGTCAAAAAGTCCAGCAAGGAATCTTCCCTCAGTGCCACCATCCACAAGATAATCTTAGCTTAGGGTATTTTTTTATGATATTAAAAAAAATTTTTTTTTTTAAGTAAACTTATCTGCTAGAAATAGGCACAGAGGACACACTAAATCCGCTGCTTGACCAAATGTTGTACCTCCCACCGGGCAATGCAAGCATGGCCCCAGGGGACTGAAGTTATCATGTGTCTCAGCCTGGTTTCAACCCAAGGAGAAGGGTGTAAACACTGAAGCTAGTTCACGAGAAAGTCAACTTGGGGTGTTGAATATTTACTTGAATTTTTATCAGGAAGCCGGTCTATCTTCCATACGATGGCCCGGTAGGCACTCTCATATTTTGCTGACCCCACAGTGACCTGTATAACAGGTTCAGATTCGGGTTCGTGTAAATTCCCCAGACATGCCCGGCGATTCATTTTGGCCTTCAGGGACTTCTGCCTCTGGAGGTTCATGGTCCAGAGGGCCTTGATCCACTGTGACGGGACGGGAAAGTGTATCATGATGTTGTCACAGGACCTCAAGGCACTGGCACAGGATGATCTCTGAGCCAATGGGGCCATGTTGACAAAGGCCTGAAGCTCCACATAGGCCCCCTGGACAACCACCGTGGACTTGAGGGAAAAGGGAAGATCATCCCCGTTATACAAAGTCTTAAAACGCATCAGCTCAAACCGGCAGGCATCCAGCGGTACAAACTTAATGATTCTTGATTGCTCGAATTCTTGTGCTTTCACACACTTATGAAAATGGTGGTCAAGAATATCAATCCCCTTCTTTTCTGAGTCTTTTTCAAAATAGCGTTCATTTAGCTTCTGCAGCTCAAGGTCATTCAAGGTCAAAAAGCATTCTGTGTTCCCATTCACAAAGCAGAGGCAACAGATTTGAGTTATGACAGCGCTTTCAACCAATTTACCTTCTTCTTTAGTGATTTTCCCCCAAAAGTTGTCCACAATTTCCAGGGAAATTTCTTGTTCCTCGTAGTTCTTTTTTGGTTTTGAAACAGCTGGCAGCTTTGTTAGCTCCTCCTCCACGATAGTCAGGAAGTCGAGGAAATCGTGGTACTCTGTGGACCCTAACTTCAGCATCTGGTCAATGTCTGGTTCACGAACTACTTCTGTCTTGGAGTGGTATTTCCTTTTTTCTGTGTAAGACACATGTTCAATCTTCACAGTATGGATTTTTCCTGCCACACTAAAGTTCTCAACTTTGGGTTCAGAAAGCCGGCAATGTGGATCGAGCTGTAACTCCTTAAATGGTTTTTCTAACCCCTTCTCATAATACATTTGCAAAATTCCACCAGGTAAGACTTTTAGAAAAATTGGTCCCCACTGACGGGAAGACATCATGTTCTTCTTCTCAGGAATTCTCAACATGAAAGACCATCCAGGTTTCGGCTGACTCCTGAAAAGCGTGTGGGGGACAAAGGAAGAGGCAGTGTCTTCAGCATACGGACACTGCATAGACAAATTTCTATATGAGTCTTGGTCCTCAGCTAATTGGAGATGTTCAAGCTTCTCACAGATGTAGTTAAGCGAACCCTGATTTAAGCTTTTTTGATCGAGAAGCATCTCTTTGTCTCTTGATGGGTACATCTTTCTGCTTCCTGAAGGGTCAAAGGCAAACTGGGAAGCACTGCCTTCATCTTTCCAAAACGGACTTGAAAAAGCACACTCCTCCCGAAAATACTGAAACTGGGGTGCATCACTTTGAAACCCTAGGCTTTCAGCCTGGGGAAGGCCAACTTCATCTGGACGACCCACTTTGGGAGCTGAATGTGTACATGAGTGGTCACTGGGTAAGGAAGCATGGGATAAAAAGGTCGGCTTAGTAGACAGTAAGGAAGAACCTGCTCCTGGTGGTGTAAGTGGACTATTTGAGAATGCTTCTGGGATAGGATAAAGCATATGAGTCCCAGCTTTGGGGATGCCAGGAAAGCCTGGGAAGTCCTTGGTAGGTGTAGAAAGAGGAGAGTTACTTGGAGGTCCTGGACTAAAGTAAAAGTCTATGATGGGAGAGGAGAGGGGGGTACTGTTGGCAGAGGAAGATCCACTGGGAAATTCCTTAGCACCAGAAAGGTTCAGCTTAAGTCCATTGGGCCTACAGATGCTTTGATTCTCCAGAGGTAAATTCTTTGACTTTTGAGAAGACTGAAAGGCAGGTTCATCATCAAATGTGACCCAGTTGCCTGGGTTTGTGGAACACATCTTTGGAATCAGACTGTGGTCTTGTCTATGAATCAGATATGCTGTGTCTGTTAAAGAAGAAAGAGACAAGAAGAATATTAAATGAGGAGGGGGAGCAAATCCAAGTTACTTTAGTTCTGAGAAATACTTAAGATTTAAAAGAAACCAAGCGGTGCCTGGTTGGCTCAGCTGGTAGAGCATGCAACTCTTGATCTTGAAGTCGTGAGTTCAAGCCCCATGTTGGGCATAGGACTTACTTAAAAAAATAAAAATAAAATAAAGTGTTGTCACAAACAATTTGAAATAAAAAAAAATTTTAAAAAAAGCAACCAGATTTACAGATTAACTGAATTCAAAACAATGCTTAAGAATTGTAACACTTCTGATGATTAAGTGGATTGACAACAACAAAAAACAAGATCTAACCATACGCTGTGTACCAGAGACTCATTTGAGATTAAAGGACATACTTAGGCTAAAAGTGAAAGGATGTAAAAAGATATTCTATGCAAACAGAAACAAGAGCAGGCAGGCATGGCCATACCACATCAGGCAAAATTTTATGTTAAAAGCTGTCACAAGAGACAAAGCAGGACATTATATAATGATAAAAGGGTCAGCTCACCAGGAAGATATAACTATTACAAGTATATAGAGAGCAAACATCAGAGCAACCAAATATATGAAGCAAATATTAAAAAACTGAAGGGAGTAATAGACAGCAACACAATAATATCAGAGTTTCAATACTCCACCTTCGATAATGGATAGAACATCCAGATAGAGCACTTGAACAACACGATAGACCAAACGGACATCCCGCACAATAGCAGCAGAATACATGTTCTTCACAAGCATACACAGAATATCCTCCAGGATAGATCACATGTTAGGTCACAAAACAAGTCTTAACAAATTTAAGATTGAAATCATACCAAGTATCTTTTCTGACCACAACCGAATGAAACTGGATCAACAGGAGAAGGAAAACTGGAAAATTCACAAAATTCACAAATGTAGAAATTGAACAACATACTCTAGAACAACCAATAGACCAAAGAAGAAATCAAAAGGGAAATGAGAAAATATTTCGAGGTAAGCAAAGTGAAAACACAACATACCAAAACTGATGGTAGCAAAAGCAGCAGAGTAGAGTTTATAGCGGTAAACACCTACATTGAAAAAGAAGAAAGATCTCAAATAACCTAACTTTACAGCTCAACGAACTAGAGAAAGAAAAACAAACTAAGTCCAAAGTTAGGAGAAGGAAAGAAAGAATAAACATCAGGGCAGAAATAAATGAAATAGAGAATATAAAGTAGAAAAAAAGGGAAACTAAGAGTTGGTTTGTTGTAAAAGATCAAGAAAACTGACAAGCCTTTAGCTAGACTGAGAAAAAAAGAGAAAATACTCAAAATCAGAAATGCAAGATGTGACATTAAACTTATGTTGCAGAAATAAAATAGTGACTATAAGGGACCACTATGAACATTTATGTGCCAGCAAGTTGGATAAGCTAGAAGAAATGGACAATCCTAGAAACATACAATCTACCACGACTGAATCATAAAGAAATAGGAACTCTGACCAGACCTATAATTAGTAAGGAAATTGAATTGGTAGTCAAAATCTCCCAAAAAATAAAAACTTAGGCCCAGATGGTTTCACTGGAGAATACTACCAAACACTTAAAGAAAAATTAACACCAATCCTTCTCAAGCTCTTCCAAAAAACTGAAGAGGAGGGAACACTTCCAAACTCATTTTATGAGCCCAGTATTACTCTAATACCTAAGCCAAATACACTACAAGCAAAAAAAAATATTATATCCCTGATGAATACAAATGCAAAAATCCTCAATAAAATACTAGCACATCAACTTCAACAGCAGATTAAAAGGATCATACACCATTATCAAGTGGCATTTATCCCTGGGCTATAAGGACAGTTCAACAGATGAAAATCAATCAAAGTGA